>VWZS01002820.1:1025608-1067752 GCA_013397075.1 Rhabdornis inornatus
GATGGGCTTTAAGATCCCTTCCAACCCAAACCATTCAAAAATTTCCACAATTTTAAGTTGCCTTTTGGAAATGGGCCTCTGGATTAAGTCCTCATCCGGCTCTCATCTGCTGCAGCCTCTGGAAAATGAACTGGAACAATGCAAACACAGAGGTGAGGAGCTCTGTGTGCTTATTAGGAAATCCACACAACTTTTAGCACCTTCTCAATTAATTCAATGAACCCTAAACACAGGAAATAGACTTGGTGGGACATGGAAAATCAGGAATAATGGGGAAAGTGGTTCTGAGCACTGCTGGCTTGGATACGAGGTGTGTCACACAAAAATGATGGCACAGAATCATTTATGCTGGAAAAGGCCTGGAAGGAAGGGAGGAAGGGAGGGAGGGAGGGAGGAAGGAAGGAAGGAAGGAAGGAAGGAAGGAAGGAAGGAAGGATTTTTCCTCAAAATAGAGAGGAGTTCTCTTTATCAGCCTAAACCGTAGTTCAGCCTTAACTCCAGTAAAAACAGCTTGGAATACACTGGAAAGCTTTGTGTCTGGAGCCCCAGGAGCAGCTGAGGGAGCTGGGAAAGGGGCTCAGCCTGGACAAAAGGAGGCTCAGGGGGAACCTTCTGGCTCTGCACAACTCCCTGACAGGAGGGGACAGCCAGGGGGAGTCGGGCTCTGCTGCCAAGGAACAGGGACAGGACAAGGGGAAATGGCCTCAAGCTGTGGGGGCTGTGAGGGCTATGGGGTCTGTATGGCCTATGGGGCTGTGAGGGCTGTAGGACCTGTGTGGACTATGGGGGCTGTGTGGCCTCTGGGGTCTCTCAGGGCTCTGGTGGCTGTGAGGAGGACTGTGAGGGCTGCAAAGTCTGTAGGGGCTTTGAGAACTATGGGGCCTGGGAGGTTTTTCAGTGCTCTGAGGACTTTGGGGCTGTGAGTGCTATAGGGGGTGGGAGAGTTATGGGGTCTGACATGGGTCTGGGGGCTCTAGGGGCTCAGAGGGCTATGGGGTTTGTATGGCCTATGGGGTCTGTAAGGGCTGGGGCAGCTTTGAGGGCTATGAGGTCTGTGAGGACTATGGGAGCTGTGATGGCAGGGGGGTCTGAAGGCTGGGATGGGCCTGGGGGCTCTGGGGGCTGTGAGGTCTTTCTGGGCTGTGAGGGCTTTTAGGACTGTTTGGATTTTAGGGAGAATTTCTTCTCTGAAAGGATGGTCAGGGCTCGGGACAGGCTACCCAAGGAAGTGGGGGCTCATCATTGCTGGAGATGTTCCAAAGCCCTGTGGATTTGGCACCGGGGGACAAGTGATGAACACAGAATGCTGGGGGAATGGTTGGACCCGGTGATCTCAGAGGGCTTTTCCAACCTCAGTGGTTTTATCATTCTATGACCCAGTGACTTCTTTCCTCTTCTCCACATCAGCTTTTCAGCATGAAGGAAAATCCTGCAAAGCCCCTTTTCTCCCCTTTCCAGTATCACATTCCACAGAGGCTGTGATGCAGCCCCAGCTGACAAGGCCCTGGCACAGGGTGCCCAGAGAAGCTGTGGCTGCCCCTGGATCCCTGGAAGTGTCCAAGGCCAGGTTGGATGGGGCTTGGAGCAGCTGGGATAGTGGAAGTTGTCCCTGCCCATGGCAGGGGGTGGAACTGGATGGGCTTTAAGGTTCCTTCCACCCAAACGGGGAAGAATCTGTGATTTAACTTGCAGACATGGTGGGAAAATTAAAGCAGGTAAAAAATCACAGCGATGCTTTCCTGGCCAGGGCCACAGGGGGGACTCTCGTACAACTTTATAGGGACAAGAGTATTTCAATAGAGGGAGCAGAGGAATAAATCAGTCCTACGGCTGAATACTCAAAGCCCATTTTAGGCTTTAAGTTTTTAATCTTTTAATCTGTGAAATTCATAAACAGGTATTGGTTTGCCTTCATGTCCAGCTCCTGCTCTGGCTCCTTTCAGCTCCTGGTGTGATGCTGTAAATTGTATGTTGCAAATATCCTGTTAATTTTTATTAATTAATTGAAGAGACTTGCTTGATCCAGTTTAGATAAAAATTACAAACCAACCCCCTGACAGCGCCTAGATCCTATATTATATAACCCACTCTGACCAGATTCCAGGTCTGGCAGGACCTGGCCAAGGTACACCAAGGGCCAGATCCAGATGTTGGCAGTGGTGGAAGGTGCAGAGGGTAACAAGACAGGCTGGGATCAGGGCAGCAGGGCAGGAAAAAGGGAAAATGACATGGAAAAGTGCTGGGAGGGGGGGAAGAGGTGCATGGCCAGTGCTGGTCAACTTCAGCCACCCAAGAAGTTGCATCTGCCTTACAGTAATGCATTAAAAATGGCCAGAAGAAGAACAAAAGCACAATTTGAGGTTTTTATTAACATGGCCATATTTTGGTGTGGTTTTCTGTACTTTCTACTAACACCTGTCTGCCTTGGAATCTTGATACAAACATCACTCTACCTCCAGATATGGCACACACTGAAAACATTTGGAGTTCTCAGATGTGACCCAGAAAATCAAGAGTTAAAACAAAAGCATTGTTCCTTTTAACTTGTAGGAAGTGAATATAAAAGGCACGCTAACTCTCAATTTCTAGGGAGTTAATATAATAGCCAGTAAGTATCACCCTGTATTCCCTGTACAGTGCCTCTCTTTGCTAAAACGCAGAAGAAACCCTGAGTACCTCTAATTGAATCTCAGCTATTGTGCTACTTCATTTAGTGGGAGGCTGTGGGTTTGTGGTGAGAGTCACGACTAAAATGAAACTGAGAATGAGCTGCCAATTCCCACAAAAGTGGAGGTGACCTCCAAGTTCCTTTAAAGGCGTCTCCAAAAAGGAGACATTAACATTCTAATTAGGGCTTCCTTTTAGTGGGGAGAAAATTTGTATTGCACTGCTGCCATAATTCTCATTATAAGTGAGCAAATAATTGTTCCTACTTGACACATTAAATTCCTATTATATCTTCAAAACATTATCTAAACCCAAAAGTCAAAGGGTTTTTTTTTCTGCTGGAGGCCAGTGCTTGAATTGTTTTGCCAGGAAAAGTGCAACAGTGACAGGCACATCACATTTCATGGCAGATGTACATAGCAGACAACAGAGACTGGTGTTCACCTCCTTTAATGATCCTTTTTGAGGCCCCAGTTGTGTGTGACAGCACGAAAAGAAAGGAATTTGCACCAGGAGCAAAGGAAGTATTTGGATTTCACAGAATCTTGGGATGGCTCAGGCTGAAGGGACCAGGACGAGCGTCTGGTGCCACCTCCCTGCTCCAGCAGGGCCATCCCAGAGCACAGGGCACAGCATTGTGTGCACACAGCTCTGCAACAGCCCCAGGGAGGAGACCCCAGAGCCTCAGTGGGCAATCTGTTCAGGGCTGGGCACTGCCCAGGGAAGAAGTTGTGCCTCCTGTGCAGGGGGAATTGCTGGGCTCAGTCCCTGCCCGTGGCTCTGGTGCCATTGCTGGGCCCCCGCAGCAGAGCCTGGGCCCTGCTCGGAGCCCTCCCTGCACACAGGGACACCCAGGGCTGAGGGCCCCTCTCAGCTGGGGCTCCTCTCCAGCCTGAACAGCCCCAGCTCCCTCAGCCTTTCCTGGGCACCGAGATGCTCCAGGCCCTTCCTCAGCGCCGCAGCCTCCGCTGGCCCCGCTCCAGGAGCTCCCTGTCCCTGCTGTGCTGAGGATCCAGAGCTGGACACAGCACTCCAGAGGTGCCTGCAGGGCTGGCCAGAGGGGCAGGATCCCTCCCTGACCTGCTGCCAATGCTCTTCCTGCTGGCCCCAGGATCCCATTGGCCTCCTTGGCCCCAGGACACTCTGCTGGCTCAGGGACAGCTCGGTGTCCCCAGGATCCCCTGGACACTCTGCTGGCTCAGGGACAGCTCGGTGTCCCCCAGCACCCCCAGGACACTCTGCTGGAGACATCTTTGTGTACCAGGATCCCCTGGATGAGAATTCCCTCACCCATCCCTCTGCCACCCACTCCTCAGTCACATCAGGCATCCCTAGGACACTCCAGGAATCATGGAATAACCTGGATGCCCATCTGCTTGTGGCCAGCTGGAGGGGCAACAGCTGAATTCTCTTCTTCCTTGAAGGCCACAGAAGCATCTCTTTGCTTCCCGCTTCCCTCTATCCAGCTGTCAGTTTTCCTGAAGTTCGTGGAAAATTAATTAATTTGGGTACTGTGAATCTTCCTTCAAATCTGGATGAAACGGGCCATTTGGTTCAGAAATGATTCTGAATTATCCTGACAGGTGGGTGGACACTGCACCCACCTCAGTGCTATTTCCATACTAAATAAATTTGAAAGCAGGAGTGTAATGAGGACATTATTAAAAAAAAAAAAAAAAAAAAAAAAGAGGTCTTCAAGTCTTAGGAGAGTTAATTAGTATCTCACACCTGCTGGAGAACTAATTACTGATGGGCTAATTTTGACCAGGCAGCTGGGAAGAACCGGTGATGGAAGCACAGTGGGGTTGTGATGCTGCAAGGCAGGGCAGGAGTGCTTCCCACAGGATCCATGGCTATGCATCACAAGGCTCTCTGCCAAGTGCAACAAGTCCAGTCCAACCTGTAAATAAAGCACTCACTTACAAAAAGAACTTGAATTTCTGAATTTCTGCGTTTTTTCAGGCTGCCTTTGGGATTTAAAGTTATTGAGGAATGCTACTCTGAGATTTTTGGGGGTGTCTAAGTGATCCTTGTGGACTCCTTCCAGTGCAGGACCTATGAAGAAATAATTTTGCTTGGTTTGTCTTGGGGATTGTAGCGGTCCTCTAAGATCTACACTAACATTCCTTTCCCTGGATTCAGCCAGTAAGAGTCTGGAAACATGTTATTAACCAAGACTGTGAAACAAACCCTTCTTCCCTAAGCCTTCTTCAAAAGATAATTCTGCAGCATTGATTATAATGTGGAGTAGGAAAGAGAACCATGTTCAGTTTGGGGGTTGTATTTTCCTCTTCAGGTCAGCCACACAGAGCTATACTCAGCTGTAAATAAAATCTCCCCAAGACTTCCTACCTGATCAGACCTTATATTCATAATTTCTGTAAAAAACAAACCTTTTATAGAAAGATGGAGAAGGATTAAACACCAGTTAAATTCACATTTCTGCTATTTATGATAACATGCAGATATGCCAGGGGAGGTTTGGAATCCCAGAATCCCAGGATGGTTCAGGTTGGAAGAGACCTTAAAGCCCATCTCATACCACCCCCTGCCATGGGCAGGGACACCTTCCACTATCCCAGGTTGCTCCAAGCCCCATCCAGCCCAGCCTTGGACACTTCTAAATATGCTCTATTTTTACAGTTTTGGGGCAATAAAATCTAATAAATCATATTAGCACAGGTAAGTGCAAAGGTGCCGCTGCTATGGCTGCGTGGGGCCAGCTTTTCTGAATTCCAGACCTTCTTTTGCTGATTATTTGTAAGAATTTGTTTAAAAAGGGCAGGCTCTTGATATCTGGGCTATCTTGATACCTGGGGAGTCACTCATTAGTGTTACAGGTGACTCTGAAGCGATACATCGGCCTTAAATCCTTCCTGAGGAAGCTTCCTGCTTCAGCACAAAGGAAAAGGGTGTGAATTGGCCAATTAAAATCCATCCATCTCCCAGAACTTCATAAACTGGCATTGGATATGTTTGTCACGGGCTGGATTTGTGCTGTAGTATCTAAGGCCAAGCCTGTCACCTACAGCTGGCTCAGCTGAGTGCCCAAGCACAACTTGGCTGCTGAGCCTTCGCCATGTTTCCCTGCAGATCCCGAGGGATGCAGTGATTCCTTTGGGAGAGGGGTAGAGGTTACCAGGATGTTGGGAATCCTTGATTCCCATCCTTCCAGCTTTTCCTACCATCCCACTCACATTCCCTGCTAACTTTTTTCTTCTCCTAGGGACAAGTATTCTCCTTTCCAACCTAAAATTTTCTGTGATCCCGTGTTACTTCCCATGGAGGTTGAACCAGCAGCACTCAGATAAATGTATGTCACAATCTAGGAGTAAAGGATTTCTACACCCCTCCCTCCAAATGCCTAAAAGGCAAATCATGCTGGGAAGGAAGCACAGAAATCAAGGTGATATGTCCTGCAGCAGCAGCAGGTGGGGTGATTTCACTGCCTAAAACCCAGCAGCTTTGCTGTCTGTTCTTTTATACGCTTCCTTTAACAATCACATGTTAATTTGAGGACTCCCAGGGTATTGGGAAGGCTGAAAAGCTGTGTCAGGACCAGAGCAGCTGCTCAAATCTCTGTGACCTCCCAATTTGTGGAGTACTTTGCCCCCTGCTACCCCAAACTCGTTTGGCACAGGGAGTTCTTCAGCTGCCTTCCACTCCCAGCAGAGTGGGAACAGCGCTCTGGAGTTGGTGAAGATGCTCCTCGTGCCTTGAGTTGCTCTTTCCTCTTGCCCCCTTGGGGACAGATCCCATTTTTCACCGGGATTTCCATCTTTTCTTTCCCAGGAAGATGTATTTTAGCCAATGCTGTCTGCAGGTTCCCAGCAGGAGAAGGGTGATGGTAGATGTCTCTGTAAGGGCAGGAAGGGAGCAAATCCCCTTCAGGCACACCAGGACAGGGCTGTTCCATGAGCCTGGGCTGTAATTTGTTATCCTGGCAGCTTAGCTGGGCTGGGCAGCATAACAAATTACACAGTGTGGCACCTGTGTGTGTCTCCATCCCTGGGCATAGTCCTGTATCTCCTGCCCTCCCTCACTTTTTGGGAGGAAATGAAGGAGGAGGCAGTGGTGGAGCCAAGAATGAGAGCCCTGTGATCACCACTCTGCTCCTTGTGTTTCTTCTGGCCTTTATAATCCCTCCCACACCCCTCTGTGTTCAAGGTTCCTGATGTCTCCTCAGAATTCCCATCCTCAGCCCCCATTTATTTAAGCATTTCCAGCCTTCAAGGCAAAAATGTGCAGCGGTAAATTAAAGTGCTGGGAGAGACAAATATTTATTATTCTTGGCTTGGTGATGGGGTAAAGTTTTGAGTTTATCCTTTGTGTTCCTCATTTAAACCGTGGTGATTAATCAGCACTGAGCAATTTGTTTCCCCCCTCTCCCTAGGACTAGCTCTGTGTGATGCTAAATCCTAGCAAAGCCTGCTCAATATCTGATATATTTAAAACCTGCACTTTCCTTTTTTCATTAAAAGAGCCTCTCACCCGCATTTCTGAGATAACAACTTGGAATAAAGTAGCTCTTTGTGAATGCTGGGAGAGCGATGCTGTCTAGGTCTGATGTCTGAAATGCAACACATTAAAAAATAATAATCTTTCTACCTGTGCAAAATTAATCAGATTAAATAATGATCTCAATACAATTTCCCTGGTGACCTTTATTGAGGAAAGAAGAAATTCTTCCTGATATACTAAAAATAACCACGGCAAAGCAGAGTTTCTCTAAACTTTGGTGTTGTCATTCTCTCTAAACTCTTGAAACAAATCTAAACCTCCCTCCAGCATTATAACATTCAGTTCTGCACCATTCTCTAGAAGCATCCCATCCCTGGAACCCCAAAAATCTGCCCCAGAATCTCTGCTGGGATTTCTGTAGCATTCCCAGGAACACCTGCCCTGGGAACAGCCCTGGGTCTGCTCTCACATTCCACTTAGTTGGGTACCATGCTCAGAATCTTCTGGGAGCAGAAAACAATCTGGAGTGGTAAGCACTTAAAAAGGTTAATTTTAGCTTTGTTGCCCTAAAAAGATTATGTTTTCTATTCTCTAAGCATTTCAACAGAGCTTTGAAGACAAAGAGAAAGATTTTCAACAGTTTGATTCAAGATTTTGTCCTTTCTCTTAGAAGAGCTACGGAAGAGCCACTGCAGAGACACTTTTCTCCCCAAAATCCATTTGGGAATCCAGCAAAAACAACTTCCCTGCTGTTCTCCCCTCCAAGCAAAGCTTCCAGGACCTCTTGGAAGCCAAATATTGGTTAAACCCCACAGGTCTGTGCAAAGGACGGCAATTCCACAGGAATCCCACTGCCAGAGGGCAGGGATAGATGGGATATTGGGAAGGAATTGTTCCCTGGGAGGGTGGGCAGGCCCTGGCACAGGGCGCCCAGAGAAGCTGTGGCTGCCCCTGGATCCCTGGAAGTGTCCAAGGCCAGGTTGGAACTACCTTTTGCAGGCTGTTGCTCCTGCTGTGTGACTCCTGAGAGGATTAATACAATTTTATCCTGTAAAGAGCAACCATCATTGCCAGAAAGATAAAAAGCATTCCAGCTCTCCTGGCTGGTGTCACCTCAAAAGCCTTGGTTTTCTCA
Organism: Rhabdornis inornatus; assembly: GCA_013397075.1. Taxonomy (NCBI): domain Eukaryota; kingdom Metazoa; phylum Chordata; class Aves; order Passeriformes; family Rhabdornithidae; genus Rhabdornis; species Rhabdornis inornatus. The sequence continues at coordinate 1,033,872 of VWZS01002820.1, forward strand.
GCTATGAGTGAATTACCTGATTCTGCTCCTGTTGTTGCTACAGCTTTGATCCTGCTCCAGCTCTAGCCTGGGATCAGCTGGGCTCAGTCCAGACAGGGAAATCACTGACACTCCCTTCTTCCAGAAATAAGGAAAAAAGGCAAAACTCCGTTCTCATCTAATGGGCTTCTGTGAGCCAGCTGCCTCCAAAATTCACCTGATAAACTGCACTGTTCTTTGGGCTTATCAAAGCTTAATGTTTTAACAGTGCTTTGTAACAAATGCATATCTTCCTCAGACTACAAACAATGGTAACTCAGCAACATGGAATCATGGAATGGCTTCCCTTGGAAGGGATCTTAAAGCTCATCTCCCCGCACCCCTGCCATGTGCAGGGACACCTTCCACTATCCCAGGCTGCTCCAAGCCCCAGTGTCCAGCCTGGCCTTGGACACTTCCAGGGATCCAGGGGCAGCCACAGCTTCTCTGGGCACCCTGTGCCAGGGCCTGCCCACCCTCCCAGGAAACAATTCCTTCCCAATATCCCATCTGACCCTGCCCTCTGGTAGTGGGAAGACATGCCCTGTGTTCTGACACTTCATCCCTCGTACAGAGTCTCTCTCTCTCTCCCTCTCTCTCTCTCTCTGTTTCCTGTAGACCCTTCTGGCCCTGGAAGACCACAGTGAAGTCACCCCAAAGCTTCCCTTCTCCAGGCTGAACAATCCCAGCTCTCCCAGCCTTTCCTCCCAGCAGAGCTGCTCCATCCCACTGATCATCCTGGTGCCTCCTCTGGACTCTCTCCAGCAGCTCCAGGTCCCTCCTGTGCTGGGCCCCAGGGCTGGAGCAGCTCTGCAGGTGGGGTCTCACCTGAGCACAGGGGCAGAGGGGCAGAATCCCCCCCTCCCCTGCTGCCCACACTGGGGCCTCAGCCCAGGACATGGGGAGTTCTGGGTCTCAGCTCTCACCCACAGCACCCCCAGACCCTTCTCCAGGGCTGCTCCTGCTGCTCATCCCCAGCCTGGATTGATCCCAGGGGTTGCCCTGACCCAAGGGCAGCACGAGCACACGGTCTTGTTAAACCCCATGAGATTCCCATGGGCCACTTCTGGAGGTTGTCCAGGTCCCTCTGGTTGGCCCTGTCCTTCAGGAGAGTTTTAAAGTCACCATTTCTGCAGCAGCATTTGAGGGGTGAGCAAGTGTGTGCAGGAAAACAAGGTGAGAACCATTTATCCCCATCCACCAGCTGGAAATTATCCCTAATTTTAACTTGTCCAGTTACACCTGGCATTTACTGGAGTAAACTGCTGGAAAATGGAAAAGCACTTCCCAGGCACTAAGAGCATCACTCAGAAGGAACTTGGGGACAACCACCACCATGGCTGTTATGCACTGGAGACTCCTGTAAACATCAGGTTGTATTCCCTTGGAATGTGTGACAGTTCCCAGGAAGCATTTCCATGGCCCAAACCAGCCCATTCCCACTGGGTGTTTTCCCACCATTTGCTAAAAAAATCACATTTTGTTTTTTCCAATCCCTTTTCCATTTTACTGACTGTTTTCCAGGTTCTGGAAGGATTCAAGCTGTGATGGGAGGATGCTGAGTGACTGTGCTGGGACATTTCTGCCTGAGACTTGCAGACCCAAGACTGACACTTGTAACCCACCACGACCACACTCGTGGTCCTTTCCCTCGCTCCAAATCCTGGGTGCAGAGACTCCCCACCATTAATACAAAAATATTTAATATTAGTATTTTATTTCCCTGACAGATCTGTGGGGCTTTCTTTATAGTCTTGCTCACAGCAGTAAATACTTAAACAAGGGAGAAAATAGAAATTTTCTACCTTGCTTTCCTTTTCCCCTCCCAGTGGGAATTACAATGCCCTGCCACAACCCCAGAATTTCTCATTTGGATCTTCCCTGGTCTGAAAATATACCAGATGTTGTGCTAAGCCCCCTAAGAATCCTGTTTGGAGGAGTGTAGGAATTAAATCAGTGGCAGGAGGGGTGATTATCACCTTGATCTGCCAGTGAGTGCTTCTGCCACTCAGGGGAAGCTGCTCATGCCTTGCCTCAGCCCTACAAATTTCAGTGCTTAAATAGCTCTAAATTACATCCCAAGGCACAGATATGGAATTCTACTCCCTGTATCCAAAGCTGGACTAATGCCTCGCTTCCCAAAGGGAAATAAAAGGGATTTTTTTTTCCTGGTTCAATCTGTGAGGTTCCTGCTGTTGATTCTGGCTGCCAGCACCTGCTCACAGCCTAAAATCCAGAGTTATTCATGGCATGGCATCCCCAGAAAGCAAAGTTTGGAATTCTGTATTAATTGACAGGATGACACCCCTGTAAAAATAAAAGAGGAAGAAACAAAACCAAACCCACAGCCCCAGTCTTGTACATCTGAGAAAGATTTCCCCACAGTATTCCCAATTTTAAAAGGTTAGCTAAAATTGAGTTAATTTTAGATAACACAGCCCCCCATTGTTAAAAAAAGTGGGATTCTGATCTCTCTGCTTTGTGGGAGAAGCTCTGAGCACCTGGACAGCACAAAGGAACTGGTGGGGATGGAATTTCCCTTGGATAAGCATGGACAGCACTACTGACCACCAGTGTCCAGCCCCAGGATCCTTCCCAGGGCTACAGATGCTGTAGTTGTTTTAGAAATAAAGAAACAATTTCTGTTTTCCCTCAGCAAATTAGGAGAAAATGTTCCTATAGAAAGTCCACAACCCTAATGAATACTAGGAATAGAACTGACAGACTTTGCAATAAAAGTGAGGCAGTGAAATAATAACAGTTTCTTCAACAGGATTAAAATATAACATTTTACTCATTGTTTCAAAGAATAGATTTTTTTCTTTCTTCCATCAGTCTTATCTGTGTGTCCAGCCTCCAGCTTAACTCCAAACAGATGTTTTAGTGCCGGTCCCAAGTGCAAATATGCCAAGAAAAAGGAATTAGGGAAAAGAAACTTCAGGTGGGTTTGTTTTCCCCATGTGTGAGAGGCTACAGTGCATTTCTCATGCCTGAAATCAAGCACCATTGCTCAAAATATTTGGTCAGAAACCTCAGCTTGAGAAGGAGGTATTGGACAGAGAAGTCACATCGACACCACATGCGGACAGCTCCCAAAGACGAACATTCCCAGGGATCTGCTGGGGGAGAATCTGGGCAAAGGGAAAACCAACACAGCCACAGCAGCAGAAAGTCCTTTTACTGCCAGAGCAGATCTGTCCTCACCCAGACCTCACAGTGAGCTGTGAAACAGAGAGAGAATGGTGATGCCAATCTCTTCCTTGCTAATTACACACATTTATCTATTGGCTCTTCCAATCTTTCCAGAGGAATCCAGGTTGTTCTCACAATTGGTTTGATTTTACCCCAAAAAAGTTTGCACAGCACAACAGGACACTTTTCTCATGTGAACATGGTTCTGCTTTTTTCCTTTGCTGCTTCACACTGGAGAAAACCACTTTTCTTTGTCTTTTTTGGGTGTTGGTGACAACAAACAATGAACATTCTCAGCTCCCTGCCTAAGCTGTGACAACACACTCAAAACTTTGAGGTAAAACCAGAAATTGTAACCAGGTACCTGAATTTATGTCGTGTATTTCACAGGTAATGAGTACTACAACTTTTGGAAACAACTCTGTGTTGTGTGTGTGTCCTGAGACCCTTTGCCCTTCCCAGATCTGTCTGTGCACATTCACCTCATAAAATATTCCCTTTTTCTCCTCTTCCCTGTGGGATCCATTTGTCTTTTCAGCACATTTGTGTTCAAAGTTATCAAAGTGGAATGGTGATGGCACTGCTTAACCCACCAGCCAGCTGGGCTTGGGAATGGATCCATCCTCTTCCCATTAATTCCTCTTTAGTGCCTCCCCCTATCACAGGCTCGTGGATCATCCTGCTTTATTCCAGAAGAATACAGCCATAGGATGACAATTACTGATAGAGCATAAAAGCTGGAGCTAAAGATCATGGAAAGAAGCAAACAGAACTGATGTGGGAAGAGATGAAAAGATGAAAAATTGACCAGAGAAGAAAATTGGAACGAGCTAATTTGCAAAAGAAAATGAACAAACCACAGCCAGGTAGCTCTGAATAAGATTAATTGCTACATGTTGCCTTCCTCTTTGCAATTTTTATCTTATTTCAGCTTCTCTTGCACTTTTCTAAGTGGCAGTGCTGTAATCTCAGGAACTTTGATTCCATAACTTTGCCAGCTGGGCACTGTTTGCATAAATTGCTCTGATTTTGGAATTGGGACTCAAATTCCAGCAGCAGCCGAGGATCTGCTCCATTGACTTGGATGGGTTTATTTTTAATTTATTACTCTGAGGTCAGAAGGCAGAGCTCTGGATATAAATCTTGAACATAAATAGACAATTCCAAATTCTAGACAGTAGAGCCACAAGTACCATACAGAAAAACAAAGCCAGGCAGGTATAAAACTGTCTGGAGGGTTAAACCAAAGGGGGCTGTGCATTTATTAGTAGTTTACTGTTTATTAAACAAGAACTCCAGCTCCAAAAAGAACTCATTAATTGAAACCAAGTAGTGTTTAGTGAAATGGGAGCCTGTCAAAACTGGGGAGGACAATGGATCAGTAGTCCAAATGTGAGTGCAAATTTTGTCTGGGAATTTTAAAGCGTGCTGTTTGTCACGGACTACGGATGTGCACCATACAAACTCCATACATCTGCCCCTGGGTGACAATAAAAAGCGCAGTTTATTATAAACCGAAGTAAAAATGAAAATTTAAAAAAATGAACTAAAATCACAGTTTTGTCATTGGTATGTGGAGGTTGTTCCAAGGGCCCATCCAGAGCTCCTCCTCGTCAGACTGTGTGTGTTCACTATGAGACTCCAAGGGCTCCTTGACTTCCTCGTGGTCAACAACTGATTCCTGCTCGTCTGTGCTTTTCAGTTTGGCCGCCCCGGCCTTTGTCACTACATTTTCGGCCCCTATAGTAGAGGAAAAGGAGACACTGCATGGCCTGGAGTTCATTTTGTCACTTGGGGATGGTCCCTTGGACAACGTGTTCAGCGGGACGCTCTCCTCATGTGTTACCGCCAGCTTGTCCAGTTTCTTGAACTGCTTCCCCAGCCTCACTGGGGACGTTGCTTTTAAGTTATTGCCGAGGCAGACGCGGCGGGTGCGGACGACGGAGCCGTTCTGGGCGATGTAGATGTTGCCGTTGCTGTTGGGTTGGAAGCCGGGGTTGCTCAGCCGGTTCCTCTGGCTGGGGTCAGGAGCGCTCTCCTCGCCCGTGGAGCTGGTCTCATGCTCTGGGTCCACCACCAACTTGATCCTCTTCTTTTTGGCCCACTGTTGGACAACAAAAAGAAGTGTCAGTGCAACCCAGCACTGTTTCTTCATCTCCCTGCCCTTTCTGTTCATTGATTAATAACTCTCATCAATTTCTATTAATTTTGCATCTTTCCCCTTGGGATGTGCACAGAAACTGGAGGGCCCTGAGGAGGAAGTGAGGGCTGTGTGAGAGATACCTTTAGGAAACTGCTCCAAGGTGTAAATTCTAGCAAGGCCTTGGAAGTTTTCTTCCCTTGCATTGTGAATTCCATGCACTGGGTATCTCTGATTTGTGTGCATCACACATCCAGCAGAGAAAATCCCGGGATATACACCAGGGAAAATCTCAGGCACAACACTGGCAAAACTGGCTGGTTACAAAATGAACAGCTCTGTGTAAGGCTCTGTGACTGTTCCAGACAGGTGGGATCAGTGGAAATGCTCAGGAAGATGGTGGAGAAAACAGGCTTTAGGTTTATATAACTTATATATTTTCTCAAAGAATTAATGCAAACAATTTCCACGCTGCTGTGATTTTGTAGTAGCAGTGATTCCTCTATGGTGAGCACACAACCCCCTCTAGTTATTATAATTTATAATTATCTTTTAAAAATAGATGCCTTCTTGCAGCACACTGAAAAGAGCTATTACCCCTCTTGAATGAATAATTCAAACACTAAGATGCCACCACAGTTAGCCTCCACTGCAAAACACACACAGGAACATGAGAAAAGCCACTTTTTAGAGGAAGAAAATCATGCAAGGTACAAATAGGTGATTACTTTTCAGCTTTTGAGAAGTTACACTTGGTAAAAATTACTTAGATGTCTATTTTATTGGTCCTGACACAGACAGACAATGTTCTTCACATGGACATATTCCAGTGGATCTATTCCTGCTTAGTTTAAGTGGGATTGACATTAAAACATTGTGTGCAGCTACTACATTGTGCTGTGTGGGGATGCAAAAGGGCAGGTAAGTGGCCATGGCTCGAGTTCAAAGAGATGTTTGAATAAAATAAAATAAAATAAAATAAAATAAAATAAAATAAAATAAAATAAAATTAAACCAAATTAAATTAAATTAATAAAATAAAATAGAATCAATAAAATAAAAATAAAGTAAAATAAAACAAAATAAACCAAACCCACTGTACTGATAGGCAGGAAAAGCAGAGGTCGGGAAATGTAATCCATTTTCTTTCCTGACCCAGCTCACTTGGTCTTCCTGCTACAGCATTCCTGGCTTGTGCATCACTGTGTTTGCAACCTGAATCCTGTCATCCAGAAATAGCCCAATCCCAGCTGTCCCAGTTATCCCCTGCAGTTTTGGGAATGTTGTTTTGGTGCAATTCCACTTGTTCTCCCTGCAAATAGAGCTGACCTTGACAGCAGAGAATTCACCTGAAGATTAGCAAATGTATTAATACAGTATTAATGTATAAGATGAAAACATGGATGATTTTGAAATCTTTACATCCTCCTCCTCATCATTCCCATTCTTCCCTAAATCCCATGTTTCATTGCTCCATGAAAACTAAACTTTCTATATCTATGATTGAGTGTATCTATAGTGTGTATATATATATATATGTATATATTTACATATATATATCCACAGGGCTGGAATTAGTTTGGTTTTCCACAGTTCTCTCCCTAGGACAGTGGAATGCTGGATCAATACACTTTGCCCTTTCCTTTTGGCTGTCTCCAGCCCGTCAGCACTTCTTAGGAAAGACCACACAGAAGGTACAGCAAACAAAGCCACTCCTCACTGCAAACCATCACCTACTGTCACTCCTCTTTAAAAGGAGGTGGAATCACCCGTGGCCTCCGACTCTGTAATTCCAGTACCCAGGGGCTCATTTGACTGGGACTGGCTGCTTTCCTGGGCCACCTTTTTCCTTGTTTTCATTCCTTTCCTGTTGGTGTCAGAGCTCTGAGGCTCAGTCTCAGTCGTGGCAGCTTTCCCAGAAGTGGCACTACCTGAACTTTTTGTCCCTGTGGTACCTTTGGAAGTCGCACTGATTTCACTGTCTAGGCAAGAAGATTCATTCTTACTGGTCGTGTCCTTCCTGTCACTGTCTTCTGGATCAACCTCTTCTTCACTTTCCTCTTCACTGTCCTCCCCAGGAACAGCTGATTGTCCTCCCTTGCCCTGTCCAGAAGCAGCAGCTTTTGCATTGGCAGTTTTAGAAACCACCTTGTTTGAGTTATCTGCTGTCTCCTCTGCCTCTTCCTCTTCTGACACCTCTTCTATGGTGTCCTCTATTTCCACACTGGCAGAGGAGGTTTTGCTCTTGTAGCTGGATCCCGAGGTTTTCTTATAGCTCGTGTCCCTGTCACTACCTGAGGCAGTGGAGCTCACAGATTTCTGGCTGGAGCGTTTGCCACGGGAGCTGCCTGCCCTGCTTTTTACACTGGACATACCCGTACTTCTCCTGCTGCTGGACTCACTGGTCCCTGACCTGCTGCAGGAGCTCCGTATGGATGAGCTCTTGGACAGGCTGCCATCCTCATCGCTCTCAGACTCTTCCTCATCATTATCCCCTTCCGATGAGTCTTCCTCCGACTCACTGCTGGAGCTGGATTCAGAGTCCTCATCGGAATCCCCCACATCCCCAGTTTCCTCATCTGAGTCCACGGTGCTTTCCGTGGCCTCATCCTGATCCAGGGTTATTTTCAAGTAGTCTTTGTCTTCTGACTCGGAGCCGGAGCTGCTGCTCTTCTCAGAGGACTCATCCGAGGTGAGCCTCCTCCTCTTCTTCCTCCTCTTCTCATAGTCACTGTCCTCCTGCTCACTCTCTGCTGTGATACTGATTGAAACTCCCGACTTGGCTTCATCCCTCTCAGACCCTTCCTCTCCACGGGCCAAATCCTTGCCGAGGCCCTCCTGGAATTTCCTGGAGACGCTAATGCGCTTCAACACATGGTTTAGTTTTCTCATGGAGGGCCTGTCATCCGTGGATTTCTGGAAGTAGCTTCCCCTGATCATCATGGGTTTCTCCCCATCTGCTTGGCGAGCTGACAGCAGCTTGGCATAGCTGGAATCTTTCCTACCTTTCACCTTCTGCAGGATCATTGGGAATATCTTTGCTTTCTTCCACCGGGAACGGGCAGACTCAGCTCTTCCTACAGCTTTGTGGGCACTGACTGCCACATGACTTAAATGCATCACTGACTTTAGCCTTCTTTTTCCCTGGCTGCTCCTAAATCCTCTTCCAGGACCACGGCTGAGGTCCATCCCAACACCTACAGGTCTCCCTTCCATTTGAGGCCCTGCTGCCTGGCTTATACCTCTGCTGGGAGGGCCTCTGACTGGACTCCTGCCCTGCAAATTATGAAAATTAATTGATTACCACTTGAAAGAAAGTTATTGTGACAACCTGCACCTTAAAATAGGGTAGGAACAGATGCAACATTTATTTCCCAGCATCAAAATGAACTCACCTGTTTTAGAACAGTTTTCTTACCAAAGTTATCTGATATGCTTTGGAATTTGAGAGTTTTAGAAAGTTCTAGAATAGTCTGGAAATGCACAACTACCTTATTCTTCAATGGGGAAAACACTGTAATGTTCTGTCTTCTCATTTAATAATGGATTAAGATCTGGCATTTATGAAAATTGGACTTTTTTTCCAAAAGAAACGTTTACATTGACTTTCTTCTGATTGCTGCTGACATTTAAATTTTTTTTAAGATTTCATTGTGAACTTTATGGCAAATGAGTTTAGGTACTGCTTTTCTCAGCAGAAAGTCATCAGTTATAAAAAGAATATTAGTAACAGACTCATAGAGTCATGGAGTGGTTTTAGTTGGAAGGAACCTGGAAGCCCATCCAGTTCCACCCCTGCCATGAGCAGGGACACCTTCCACTATCCCAGGCTGCTCCAAGCCTTGTCCAACCTGGCCTTGGACACTTCCAGGGATCCAGGGGCAGCCACAGCTTCTCTGGGCACCCTGTGCCAGGGCCTCCTCACCCTCACAGGGAGGAATTTCTTCCCAATATCCAACCTAAATTTTCCCTTTTTCAGTCTTTAGTCATTCTTCTTGTCCTGTCAGCCCAGTTCCTGCGGAAGAGTCCTCCTCCAGCTTCCTCGTAGGGCTCTACAAAGACTGGAAGGCTTCTTTATTTGGTAATGACATAAAATGGAATTACCAAAAAGTGGATTTTTTTTGAACTAAAAACGGAAGTGGAGACTAACAGAAACTCGGCAATTCTTTTTTGTGCCTAGAAAACAAAAGGAATTTAATGCTGACAAACTTTACAGGTCACCAGAAGGGCCAACAATGCTTAACACTGATCTACAAAAAACCTAATGCTAATCAATTCCAGCGTACAGCTGATGAGGTTTGGTGGCCCTTCAAGCTGTTAAAGGGACAGAAGAGCCCTCCAGAGTTTGTTTCTTACCTCCTCTGCTGCTGGCCCATGGGGACTGTAGTAGTAGCCGCCATCACCCTCCACCACGACCTCGCCGTACTCGTCGTACATTCCTGACGGGGACAGTAGGCGCCGACGGCTCCCGTACTGCGGCAGCTCATACCTGCCAGGGACACCAGAGCTCCTCAGGACAGGCCCAAATGTGCTCACCCCTCTCATCACACAGCCAGCAGTGCAAACGTTCACATCCAGAGGGATGGGAATGACTTTCCTTGTTTTTCTCCCTCCTCTTTTTCCTTGGGGGCAACCAAATCCCAGACATCCTCCTTCTGTTCCAACAGCCACAAGCTCCTTAGTGTAACCTGAATTTTGAGATCTGTTGGATCAGTCAAGACCCCTCTAAGTACATCAACCTTCCTTCAATCCACCTGATGTTTTTTGGCATCTTTCTCAATAATCATGGAGTGAAAGAGCAGCTTCCTTGGGATCAGTTCTGGAGAATGCCAGCAGTAATTCCTGAAGAGCCTGCAGTCCTATGGGCTTTATCAGAAAAAGGCAGGATGGGGTTTCTTGAGGGAAATTTGAAAGGCCATCATGGCAGGATGGTGTTTTCTGAGAGAAATTTAGAAGGCCACAAGGCAGGATGGGGTTCCTTGAGGGAAATTTAAAAAGCTACAAGGCAGGATAGGGTTTTTTGAGGGAAATTTAAAAGGCCAGCAGCTCGCTGGAAACTGGGAGAAGAAAGGAATAATCACTGAACTCAGGAGGGGAGGAGGTGATGGAAACTGATCTCCCAGGAAGCAGAAATACACACACAAAGGATATAAACCCAGCATGAGGGATGGGATGTGCACTCTGTAAGTGGAATAATGACATTTCTGAAGAAGCAGGGAGTTATCACATACCCCCTTAACCTCTGAAAAGAGTTTTGTTGTTGGTTCACGCCTTTGTAGACACAAAGATTAAAGTAATCCTGAGGTGAAGGGAAGTCCCACGATTAACTGCTGGAATAACAAACATCACCAGCCTGGAAAAGCAGCACTTTCAGAAATAAAGAGGAAAAATGGAACTATACCCGTGCTCGTAACTGTAGTAATCCTGGCCATAGTATTCCTGCCCTGGATCAATTCCAGACTCCATACTCAGCTCCTGGAAAAGAGAAACACTGATTGAATGCAAACCATGTGAAAAAGGCCCAAATGTAATTACTGATTTTATTATTCTTTATGATGTAATTACTTCTTCTGACTGCAGAAATGATCCCCATCCTATAGCACAAAAATACCAATGTCTCACATTTGCTCTTATTGCTTATTCTGGGAACAATTTTGGGCCTAAAAGATTGGAAATAGAAAGATTTGCAATTGCACTGCAAAGGAAGGTGCTAAAGCTTCCAGCACCAATGGCTCAGCTCAGCTCCAGCTGCAGTCATCCATCAGCAGCTGACTGACACCAGGAAAAAATCAGATAGCAGTTGGAGAGCAATGGAATAATTCTATCTGGAAATCTGAAACTGTGAGATGAAGCCAGTGGGAGCCACTAAAAGATGCTTATGGGGAAAATCACAGTGGTTTGGAGTGGTTTGGAAGAGACCTTAAAGCCCATTCAGTCCCACCTTCCATTATCCCAGGTTGCTCCAAGCCCCATCCAATCTGGCCTTGGAAGTACCAAGATGCAGTAAATTTAAGGTATTTAATAAAAATAACAGAACTGGCCTTACAATGCCAGAACTCTGCTTTTTATCTAAGAGCCAAGGGGAAAAATTACCTGAGACAGACGAGTTCTTATTACAGAATGATGTAAAAGCCATTTCAAAACTTATAGAACAATTAAGAAATGAAAAATGGTGGTACCTCTGGTCTGAGAAGAGAAGGTCTCAGCAACTGCTGTTGCTATGAAAGAAAATGAGAAAGTGGTTAATTAGACAGCAACAATTAAAGTGCAGGTGATTGGTGTCTAAGATTAGTAATAAATGCTGAAACCATAGGTCCTTTTGAACTTTTTTATGGGAGGCAGCTGGATACTTCCATACCCTGTGAGAACACTGAGCATCTGATGCAGTAAAATCCCTTCACAGTCCTCCATTTCTTTTGCCTAGATATAAAATCAGCTTCCCAGATTTTGTGGTGATTGTCTGATGTATTTATCTCAAGAACTTCTACCAAAGGCCAAGAGAAGTAAGTTCAGTATTTAAATTAAGAGACACAAACCAGCTGTGCAAAGAGAGGGAAAAAAATCAGCAAATATCAACCTTTATGATAGAAACATATTTTGGAGAACTTTCCAATTATTAAATGAGATTGTATTGAAGGAAACTCTTCTCCCTGTTATTCATTTCTGGAGAAAATTATACTGCAGGAGCAGAAGAGCTGCAAGGAAGGTCCAAGGAGCCCCATCCCTGCCTGGCAGGTGATTGGGTGTGACATTGGGAAACACAGCAGGAGTGGAGGGAATTCCCTGGGAAGCTGCTTCTGGAAGCTGGTTAAGCAGCAATCTCCGAGCCTGGAGGTTGGTCTCCTGCTACAATGGCTCTCAGCCCCCCAGGGGATCTATGGCTCATAAACTTCTTGGATCACTTTCAGTTTCTGGTCTGTAAAGCACTCAGTACCTGGGAGTTCCACAACACACAGTCCCAGACTGGTTTGGATTGGGAGGGACCTTAAGACTCAGCTCATCCCATCCCCTGCCATGACAGGGACACCTTCCACTATCCCAGGCTGCTCTAAGCCCTGTCCAACCTGCCCTGAACACTTCCAGGGATCCAGGGGCAGCCACAGCTTCTCTGGGCACCCTGTGCCAGAGCCTGCCCACCCTCCCAGGGAACAATTCCTTCCAAATATGTAACCAAAATTTCCCCTGTGTCAGTCTGAACCCATCCGCCCTTGTCCTGGCACTCCAGTTCCTGTTGCAGGGTCCCTCTCCAGTTTCCCTGTATCCCTTCAGACCCTGGAAGGAGCTATGAGATCACCAAACAACCTTCCCTTCTCCAGGCTGAACATTTCCAGCTCTCCCAGCCTGGCTCCATAAGGAAGATGCTCCAGACCCTTCAGAAACTCCATGGCCTCCTCTGGACCTGCTCCTACAATTCCATGTCCTTATTTTGGGAGAACCAGAACTGTGCACAGAATTCCAGCTGGGGGTATCACAAGAGCAGAGTAGAAGGTGAGACTCCCCCACTCCCCTGCTGCCCACACTCTTGGGCCGCATGGGAAAAGCACAATGGTATAATCAATATTTTAAAGGTAATTGGGCACCAGCCTTACCTCTTGCTGTGCATATCCTCGCCTAGAAGTTAGAAAAAGAAAAGAAATATATTAGTATAATGCCGTGAGCTTGCACAAAGATGCCCATTGCCATTCTTGCTGGAGAGGGGTGAAAGAGAATGTAATTAGAAATATAATTAGCATGGAAAGAAATACATATCTCTAATACCGAATATGTTTTTCTTTTGGTTTGCTCTGGACACAGGGATTGTTGCATGGGAAAGGCTGGAGAAGCTTTGGGATTTTTTCTTGCTTTAGACTGTGAATGGATGAGGAGAAATCCCCAATCCCAAAGAGCCAGAGCATCCAGAGGGACTCAACAAAGGGAAAGGGGGATTGGGAGAGGCCCTGCCCCATCCCCTCCCCACTGTGCCACCATCCACAGAGGGACCTGTTCCCTCACACATCTGCTCAAGCAGTGAAACAACTTCTCCTACTCCTGGACTTTCTATATCCATCAGGAATTGCCCTGAAGCTTGTATTACTAATTTCTTGTACCAACATTGTCATTCCAATTATACCTTTCCTAACATTTGCTCAGTGGAGGGGAGGTAGATCCCTTTATATTTTCTTTCTATCTGTGGTTGTTTAGCCACAGGCTTTGTGCTTCTGATTTTATGGGGAATTTATTGTTGGTTTAATTAATTTTCTCAGAGCCATTCCTGGGCATGACCAATGTAGTTATGTCTGTCACGTTCTTTATTTTCACATTTTATGCCCAAAATTGAAATGATTTTGGCAAAACTAGAGAACAAAAATTTAGGCCTTGGAATTTTTCTTAAGGATAAATCTGGATTACTTTTATTATGGTTTTTAAGAAGGAAAGGGTAAATGCTCAAAATTATGTTAGTCTTAACCTAGGACACAGCCAGCAGTCATGGGGAGGTCTTTAATTACACTAAATAAATAATAAAGACCAGAGAAATCCTTTTAATTCTTTAATATCCCCATCTCTAAATCTTCCTATTAATATTCAGCACATGGAATTGATTATCAGCCTTGAATTAATGCTGTCGCCTATATAATATAAACCTCATGGCCAGCTTAAATAAAGATTTATCACCCAAAGATGATCTGTGACTTTTCAAAGCCCTCTCAAGGAATGCTGGATTTAGTTCCCATATCGCCTACAACAATCTTTAGATAAAGGAGGTCTGAGGAGAAGGAAGTCTATTGCTCTTAATTGCACTATATTGCAGATTAAAGGCATAATATGAGTAATTCTAATTAAATCTGGAATTCAACTTTCATAAAAATAGCACCACGCTGAGTTTTGCTGATACTTCTCAAATACTTTTGTGTGGCCATGATTAGAAGGAACAAAAAGTCCCCAAAAGACATAAAATACCCATTCACTCACTACAGCACAAGGATCTATTCTGGCACAAAGACAAAGGTCAGGACATCATCATTTGTTTCCAGGAAGGAATTAGAGCTCTCCACAGAGGGAGGTAGAGGGGGCTTCTGGGAAATGTTCTTAGCCAGACTTCACTGCAGTCTGGGAGTTTTCCATGTGGAATGGGAAGCGAGGCCATGGAGCCTGTGAGGATGTGGGGTAACAGCCAGAACACGGAGCTGGTACTTAAGGGGAGACACAAAACCAGAATGAACTCAAATGGACAAGATGTGATGACCTTTCACTGCTAAAAGAGGTTAGAGGAACTGGGATTTGCCTAAATCATCCTTTCCGCAATTCCTGGCATCCCAGTGGGTGTTTACTCTTCCATCACTTAAATCTGTTTTCGTATCAAAAACAAAATCATCACAAATCCCAAATACTGCAGATACTCCTCAGAGGGATCAACTGCTTATCAGTTTGCCTTGGCTCCTAAAATGCAGATTTTCCTGCAGTTCAGAGGTGGAACTGAGAACAGATTGGGGAAGAGGATGAGTAATGATAACATCTTGGTTCAATTCCAGCTTTGCAAGGAAGAGGTCTCTACTGATGCCTCTGTGATCCACTCTGCTCCTGCTCAGGACTTGGCCCCATCAAGCTGATGATGAAAGGATGAGAGATACGTCCAGGGTCACAGAGGACCCCAGCTAACCAAATCAGACAACCTGGGAGGGGTAAGTTATATATAAATATAAATTATTGCAGATGTTCAACTTGCTACCAACTCCTATACTGGATCTAATCCTTTGTAGCGCTCCAGAATTGCAGTACCATGGAATCGTGGAATGGTTTGGGTTGGAAATGACCTTTATGCTCATCCTCTTCCACCTCCACCCACTTTCCACTATCCCAGGGTGCCCCAGGCCCCATCCAGCCTGGCCTTGGACACTGCCAGGGATCCAGGGGCAGCCACAGCTTCTCTGGGCACCCTGTGCCAGGGCCTGCCCACCCTCCCAGGGAACAATTCCTTCCCAATATCCCATCTAAATCTCTCCTATTTTGGTCTGAAACAATTTCCCCTGCAGCATCCAGACATTTCAATGGGACAAAATTTCCCTGGTACAGCTTCTTTCCCAGTCTAATTGAGTAATTTTTTAAACAAAGGCTATTTAAAAAAGCCAGCAGGAGAACGAAGGTTGCATTATATCCAGACAAAATGAATCCAGTTTTGCAAAGTTTTCAACTTCATAAAGATTTCCAGAATGAAAAAGTATATGTTCCTCATCAGTGAATGGCTGATTGCCATGACCCCCTCCCAGACTGTTCTGAAATGATGAAATTAAATATTTAAAGTGGAACTTCTGTGTGATGTCCGTTTTTTCTGCTCAAGAAACATCCCAATTAATTGCAGCCAAACTGAAACATTGGAGTTTATGCTGTGAATGACTAAACACCTCTACTTCTGCTGTGTGACCTTACACACCACAAAATCAGGTCCTATTTGTGTCATATTTCACTGGGGATGTAAAGATCTGCATGACAGCCACTGTTTACAAAGTCTAACATGGAACTTGGGTACTTAAAGTTAAATTTCTGTCTTTGGGGTTGATCCACTCTGAACATAAGTGGCCCAATAATTTTTCATTCCCATCTCTGCCCTATTCCCACTCTCCCCTTGCCAGGAGCATGGCCAGGACACAGAGGCGAACACTTTAGTAATATTCCCACTCTGGCTCTTCGATCCTAAAAATTCTCTACCTAATAGGTGCTGAGTCTTGGGAATATGACTAAAACATTGCAGTCACGCCACCTTTGGAGAACTGACCATCAAAAATGTGCACATCTCCTAAACGACACAGATTTATGTTTCAGCAAAAATAGGGTAATAGGATAATCCCTCCCCTTACACATTTAGCTACTCCTACACCTACCTTGAACCTACAACCAACAAGGGTTTTAAGTAAAGGAAAATTCTAATGGATCAGCAGAACTTGTGGGATGGAGTTCATGGAGTTTGGCACTGGGACAAAGAAAGAGAAACTACCTTGAGCAGCTTTCGACTGAAGCATCCACACATGTCCTAACTGTAGACTTAAAAAAAACAAACAAAAAACAGGAGAAAAGAGAAAAAGCCAAGCACCAGGGAAATGTTGAGTCTGACAAACAGTCTGATACAGAATTAATTACCTTTTTGCTCAGAATTACAACACTGATACTGAACTGGAGTTCTAGTTTTGCTTCATTAGGTAATATTTGCCTTTCCCAATATGGTTTTCAAAGTTGTCATATTGAACTTTTTAGATTTTGGCAAAGGATTGAAAGGAAACCTGCAAGTTGAACCGAACATTTAGATGCCCAAACTGCTTTTACTTACCATTTTTTCAAAGGACAAGCTAATTCACTTTATATATACATTTATAATTGACATATTTATGTAAATGTAAAGATCTGATTTAGACAACTGCGAGCAAAAAAGCTGGTAAGTAAATCCACATTATATGGATTTTTACAAGTACTTGGAAACCCTTCACCTGATGACACTAATCAGAGTGACTTTATTACAGTTTAATTGAGATGTTTCAGCTCGTGACAGATCAGCATGGAAATTAAAGAGAGACACCAACAACATGCACAGGCAAAATCATAAAAAACAAGCAACAGAGGCTTTGTACATGAAAGGAATTTACAAAACATAAACTTTTCACATGCAGTTACAATATTAAAAAAAATGGAATGGAAGGCAGAAGATGGAGAACAGGAGTGGGGACAGCCACATTTGCTGAGAAACCAAGAGCAAACCCTTCTTCTGACTGGAGGCAGGAACTGAGCTACCAGAAAATGTCAGCAGAGCAGAGCCCACAGAGCAAGGAGATGCAGTATGGAATTATGGAATGCTTGGGTTGGAAGGGACCTTAAAGCTCATCCCATGGGCAGGGCCACCATCTGAGGTTGCTCAAGACCCATCCAACAGCCTGGCTCACCGAAGCTGAGCCTGCTTCTCCCAGGCCTTCCTTGCTTTGATGCCCAATATGTGGCAGAAGATTCCTTCCAGGTGGGGTGTTTTATGGGCAAAGCAAGAGATTCCAATCACAGCTGCAGGAAAATCTGACTGATGTTACCTACAGAGAAGGTTGCTTAAAGAAGTATCAAGCCCGCTGCCATCTATGCCATATCCTTGGGTAAAAATGGACAGTTTCCCCCAAGAATTTCCAGGAAACAGACTAAGAACCAGCAAGATGTAGTTCTGAGAAAACAACTTGGAGAATTATATTTTACATCACAAATTTCTGAGCGAACAGGAAGGACAACGTCTCTCCATTTTGGATTGGGAGTGGGTAAGTCGTGTACAGCAGAGAAAAGGGGGAAAGTCGGGATTTCTGGAGAGTTTGAGGCAGATACTGTGTGCTGCATTAGAGTCCTCCCACTCAAAAAAAGCAGGGAACATCCACCTGTGAGCATCACAGAGCTGTCGACTGGGAGGGGAAGCGTTTCTCCAGCTCCTCCACAACACAGCTCAAGTTCCCATTCTGCTGGTTGTGCTCAACTGCGGCTTCTGGAGTCGGGAGCTCTGGGGATGGGGCTGGTTTGAGCTTGGGGACATGCTTGGGCAGCAGATGGTTCTTGTCTATTTGGCTGTACATGTTGGCCACTGACTTCTCGATGGCGGCCAAATTCTGAATGTTTTTAAGAATTCCTTTGAGCTCCCTGCGGGGAGGAAGCTCTGGCACTGAGGCCGGGGTGGGGACAGCTGGTTGTTTGGCAGGGGATTTGGAATGCTTGGCAGGGGACAGGAGCTGTGTGCCAAGAGGAGATGGAGAGGAAGAAGAAGAAGAAGGAAGAGAAACTGCAGGTGGAGGTGGAGGATGTGGTGGCAACAGAGGAGGGGATGGAGGTGGTGGTGGCAGTGGAGGTGGCAGCTGTGGAGGTGGGGGTGGGGGAATTTTAGGCGGATCTGGAATGCCTTCTACGTTTTCTTTGGTCTGAGGAGCTAGAAAACTTTGGCAAAGTGGTTTCTTTATCCTAGAAGACGGAGGAGTTGGTTTGCGAGTCGGTGGAGGAGAATGAGGATCGTCGTGGTGAGTGACGATTACAGCGGGGACCACGGTGGCCTCCGCTTCAACTCCTTCAGCACAAGGCATTGGAGAGGACAGAGGGGAAGAGCAGAGGTGGGGAGAAGCCACCACACTTTTGGGAGACTGTTCTGGCGCATTCTCTCCCTCCTGGACGCCGGCGCTGTGTGTGGGCGACCGCGCGGATTTCACCTCGGGAGACCTCACTTGCTTCATTTCCTGCAGCGCCTCAAACTGCCTCGCCTTCTCCTTCACAGTCAGCTTGGGGCCACTGATCTTTTGGAAGAGGGGACTGCTGACATCATCACTGCTATCAGGGTTTTCAGCTCCTTCCTCCTTGGCTGTGAGTCTCTGCTGCTGCCACTGGATGGGGTCCATGACAACAGGCCTACCCAGGGACCCTGACATGTGTCTCCTGGTCAGGTGAGTGGGCACTGTCCATGCCCGGTGGCTGCCCCTAAAAGAAGCCTCTCTCCAGGCCAGTCTTGAAGGAGAAAGAATATCTAAAGTATCGTTCCTTTTCCGTAGGAACCCAGCGGCAGTGGGGCTTTGCGGGAGACCTTCCACGTACAACGGGTTTTGGGTTGTTAGCGGGTTCTCATCAGAT
This sequence comes from Rhabdornis inornatus, assembly GCA_013397075.1. Classification (NCBI taxonomy): domain Eukaryota; kingdom Metazoa; phylum Chordata; class Aves; order Passeriformes; family Rhabdornithidae; genus Rhabdornis; species Rhabdornis inornatus. The sequence continues at coordinate 1,052,824 of VWZS01002820.1, forward strand.
AAAAAAGTGATGTTACTCGAGGATTTGGGGAGGTTATTGTTCAAGGATCCATTGATACTGGATTGCTTGTGAGCCTCTATAGCACGGGAAGCAAAGCTGCTTATAACTCTCTGTCGGTCTCCTTCTTCTAAGACTGACTTTTTTCCCCTGCTTTGTTGGAAATGGTAGAGAAGAAAAAGACTTGAAAGAAAAGAAGATAATCACATGTGAGGAAACATGCATGGACATAGGTACTTATGAGAGACAGAAAAAAAGAACTTATGACATGAATCAGAGCCATTAAATCACTTCTAGCAAACTACAACCCAACAGCAGGAGCACATCTACTACTGGCAAGACATTTACTTTTGCATCTTTAAGGGGGAAGGAAGAAAAATTAAAACAAGTTGCTGCTTGTTTTAATTTGAAGCTGCATAGCTACTTTGTGAGTTAAAAAATAAATTTACTTCTTGTTAAAAAAACCTCTTAGATTTCAAAATTATCAGTTAATATTGTGGCCTATCTACCTAGAAACATGAAACATCACAGAAGTATTAATGTGTGAATGAATTTAATCTCTTGTGTGCATGAATTTAATCTCTTATCTGTATGAATTTCATCTCTTTATCATGTTGAACCCAGTGAAGAGCCCCTGTGGTTGGGTAACATTGAATTTCTACATCAAAAGTGGGAGGTCTCACTACTTTCTGGACTGCATATGTCACCTCCCAGTCCCTCATTAATTTCCTCCCTCAAATATTCTTAATACCACAACCTTCTGAGCAGATTTGAAAATAAACGGCATTTTAAGATTAATAGCCCCAAATTGCCTGCTAGAAAAGTGCTCTTCAAGGCCTATTCTAAATAATGCTCACTGCAGGCTGAAATGAGATTTATTTTTCTCTCAAACTGTGAGAAATTTAGGATTTGGGCCTGTGTCAGGCAGAGCTAAAGTACAGCATGAGTAGCAATCTCATCTACCTGCACAAATTAAAATCTCACTTAAAACTGGTTTTAGTGACTTAGAGATGTCTAGTATTTTCACACAAGCTCTGAGTTAAAAATTCTAAGCCTTGTCTCTACCAAAATCTGAACTTTGGTAAAGGAATAGGATAAAAAAAATGAGCTTTCCATGATTCTGTGAATGTTGGAAGATGAAGTTTTAGACCTCTTGCTCACATTGTTCTATGGGTTTTGGTAGTGTTGTTTCATATCTCAGAAAACATATAACTAAATCCAAATTAATGAGAAATTAATCTCTGGTGGTTAAGTATTCCCTAGCAAAATTGGAAGGAAAATTTAAATACCTAGAAGGAATTAATTAATAGATCTTTTTTCCTCTAAGTTATTTAAGATGTAAAAGTCCCCCAAGGGTTGTATTTAATAAGAAAACACTTCATTTTCTTAAGTTTTGTTTCCTGTTTTGATCAGGGTACAACCCAGGCAGGGAACCCCCAGCTTCTCAATGTTCCAGGGAGCCAGGAGGACTGGAATTTCCACACAGAACTGAGGGATCATTCTCTCATTTGCAAAAAACACCCGGCAAAGCTCCACAAAGTGAATAAACTCTCCCCAAGCAATGCAGTTTGCCAGAGTTGAGTGTGTCTAATGCTTCCTTTAGGCAGAATGAATAAAAAATAATTAACTTCACAGTAATTAGAGAAGGGTTTGGATTAGAAAGGACCTTAAAGATGATCTGGCTCCAACCCCCTGCCATGGGCAGGGACACCTTCCACTATCCCAGGCTGCTCCAAGCCCCAAAGTCCAGCCTGGCCTTGGACACTTCCAGGGATCCAGGGGCAGCCACAGCTTCTCTGGGCACCCTGTGCCAGGGCCTGCCCACCCTCCCAGGGAAAAATTCCTTCCTGATATCCCATCTGACCCTGCCCCCTGGCAGTGGGAAGCCATTCCCTGTGTCCTGGTACTCCATCCCTTGTAAAGAGCCACTCCCCATCTTTCCTGTAGCTCCTTCAGGCACTGGAAGGCCACAATTTGGTCACCCCAAAGCTTCTCCTCTCCAGGCTGAACAATCCCAGGTCTCCCAGCCTTTCCTCCCAGCAGAGCTGCTCCATCCCTCTGATCATCCTGGTGCCCCTTCTTAACTCTCTCCAGGTCCCTCTTGTGCTGGGCCCCTGAGCTATAAATTCGGAAGCAGCCAGCTTTGATGCAGTCAGCCAAGAGCTGCATCTGCAGAGGGGTGAGAGAAGCAGTGACTGAACTTGAAGGAGCCCCTCCAGCAGAAGGCTCATGCAAGGCACCACCACCTTCCTGCCACTGGAGCAGAGCAGATTATTTCAAAAGCTCCTCAGCCTCTTCCTCACTCCACACGAGGCCTCTGAGAGCTGAGGTGACCCCGCCACATTTCTCTGTTCATGTGGAGCTGTTTCGATCACTGAGGACCAGAGAGTTCAGTTTCTGTGAACTCAAAGACTCTAAAGGCCTTGCATGGGATTGGAATTAACAGCCAAGGAAGGTTTAAACCCAGCCGTAAATCCATGAACTCCCAGAAAATCTCTGTTCATGCACTCAGTGTTGGTTTGGCTTTTTTTGGCCTTTTGGCTTTAGAAATAATGTCCTTCAAGTTCAGCAATCACCCATCCTCTCTCTACTTCCAAGAAGAGGGATAAAGAAGCACAGAAGTATTGGAACTTCACAGTAAATGTCTTTTCTGCTCAATGGACAAATAAAATATGAACTTCACCTTGCAAGGTTGGATGGGAATTGCTGGAAGGAAAATTAACTAATTTCTACCAGCTACAAATATTAAGACAATGAAATAAGCTTACTTACTGATGCCTAAGGATCCAAAGACAGGGAAAAATGAAAATGGTGAGACAAGGCAGATTTAAAACTAAAGAGCTTTGTTCTGTTTCATTTGCTATAAACACCAAAGAAAGCAAACAAGACACTGCAAATTAAAGATGACAGACTTAGGACAACTAAAACAGGGAATAATGCACTAAAACTCATGAAAAAATGGCAATAAAAGATTTTTCCCAAATAAGAATTTCCTAAGGTATACCTGTGTGCTGCAGTAAAATATTTAATGGGGAAGAAAAACTTAATTTCTAATTATATTTATTGAAGCCTGTTATTTTCTTGCAAATCCTATGGATTTTGATGTATCTTTCAAGGATTTTTGTGTTTAATCAGTTCCTCAGCATGACGGATAAGCCTTGGTTGTATGCAAAGACATCTGAGAGAAAATATTCCAACTACAGCACCTTTTTTGGTGCAATGAAGACTATTTTTTGTCCAAATTAACATAAAGATAAGCCTCAAAGTCAATACTACAGATTTGGGAAGTGGCACCTCTTTGGGGTAGTACTAAACCCCAAAAAGCCTTTGTAGATAAAACAAAGCACAACAAGGCTTTTTCTGGGTTTAGTATCACATAATTAATTTCAGCAGAAATTTGGTTTATTGTAAAAAATAAAGTTAATTTTGTCCCTGCATAAGGGTACAGATGTGACTCACAAACAGAAGTGCTCCCATGCTAAAAAACTTTATTCCACATGTATTTTCTCCCTTCCTGCCCAAGCATAACTTGACAAAGACAAAAGACAAAAATTCAGGCCTTAGGAGAAAGGCCTTATTCCTGCTCCCAGCATTTTTTAGGCCACTATTTACCCAGAAAAGCTCAAGCCCTGGAATTATTCCACAGGCAGAGACTGCACCCAGTTGTCCAGAAGTTAAAGCTCTGTCATGGCCCAGTAACATTTTATAAACTCTATCACAGCAGCTAGAAAATTTCAACTTTCTGGGCAAAACAAATGATGATTGAAAACAAGGCAATCCTCGTTTCCACCATCCACTCACTCCCTAGCTGCTCCAAATATTATTCAAGCTGGGCTCTTCAGCACTCCTTGGTTTTCAAGTATAAACAGAGATGAGGAAGTGTGGCAAAGCTTATCAAACAACCCCCCTAGTATCAGACAAATAATAATTGGCTGGAATATTTTCCTACTGAGAGTTAAATTGTTATTGGAGTCCATTAACTTCAGGTTTACAGAGGCATGAAAAGAGAGGCAGCCTTGCAAAATTATTATTTTATGAGCATGTAAGAGGTAAAAGATGCGTTTATTGAGCTACCAGGGGTTTCTCTGCTTTGATAGTTCCTTTAACTTCAATATTTAAATAGGTTTAAATTTAGAACAAAAAAACCCCAACGAACCAAACACTTCTTACTATAGGAAATGGGGACTTTGGGGCAGCAATTTTCAGGGAATTACAATTTCAAATGTGTGCAATGAATAAGAATGCATTTTATTGGATGTGTTTAGTCAACAGCTTTGGAAAATGTGGAGTGCTGGCCTGGATGTGCCAAGGAATCCAATCATGGCAGCAGTGACCTGCTGTAGGATCTTGCTCTTCAGAAAACTATTTGATGAGACCTTTTTGCCCTCTTAAAGTCTGTTAAAGGTTCCCCCATGCATTACAAGAAGATTAAATTGGTTTTTTTGCTCCTTCCAGAGCCAGCCTATTTCTTTTCTGGATGTTGAAGAACCCCAAGCAGCTGCAGAATGAAGAAAAGCTTTTGCACAGAGAATACATGAAGCAATTTAATAGAATCCCAGAATCCTAGAATAGTTTGGATTGGGAAGGACGTTAAAACCCATCTCATTCCACCCTCTGTCATGAGCAGGGACACCTCCCACTATCCCAGGTTGCCCAGGGCAGTGATTTTCTGGATGGATGTCAAGGAATACTCACATGGTGCTGTCTCCAAGCTCCTCATAGAGGTTGTTGGCCGCGGCCCCAGACGGTTTTCCTGCAGGCAGAGCCATCTGGATCCTTGCAGTCTTGGCACACTCAGCCTGTCGCCTTCGGAGAGCCACGGGGGAAGGAGAAATACTCATCAGGAACGCCCCAAAACACGCCCCCAAAGAAAGCCAAAATGTGAGGTATTCTATGTTCTTGCCCTGCAGTTAGTCCCTGGATTTCGTCTTCATCAAAGTAGTAACATCATCATCTTCTGGATTTTTCAGCTCCTGGTTGTTCTGCCTTGGTGGAATCCCAGAGATTCCCACATCTCAGAATAGTTTGGGTTGGAANTCTCTGTCTAGAAAACAAAACTCCTCACATGGGGAGCATCACCAGGGTGATGTGGCTGATACACCCCAGTGACACTGAGTAGCCACAAAAATAAATCACTTTTAAACTCATCACACCAGGAGTTCAGGAGCAAGTTGAGTATAAGAATTTTTTAAAAAACCCTTATATTTAATACATTTTGAGAAAATTTGTGAGTATTCCTAGGGAAGCTGGAAGAAACAAAGCTGGAAATAAATACTTACTCTTTGAATCTGTTTGGTTGCAAAAAAAAGAGATAAAAAGGAAGATTAAACAAATTCTGCTTCCAACAACTGCCCATAACAGTGACTCTAACAGGAGTAATAAACTACAGGCTACTTAATTATTCCACACATCAAATTCCAGAATTAATGACTTGTTTAAAGAATCAGAACTTCCAGAGCTGAACAGCATTTGGCTGCGTTTTTGATCCCCTGGAAACAATTCTGTAGTCAGCAGAAATATGAATTATAGCAGGGAATGAAAACAAGACATGAAAACATGAATATTTCTCCTGTTTTTTCTTAAGCAGGCGTATTTTTAGACTTGTTTCTTTATATTTAATTATTTTTATATAACAATATGTATAATATAATTGTTNGCCACAGCTTCTCTGGGCACCCTGTGCCAGGGCCTGCCCACCCTCCCAGGGAACAATTCCTTCCCAATATCCCATTTAAAACCACAGCTTTCTGTTTTGCCACTCCCCCTTGTCCACTCACAGCTCGTTTTTCTTAATGGAGTTGGCTGGGAAATTTCTGTTCAATTAATGTTTGGGTTTTTAAATTTTTAAATTTTTTTNACTGCCCATAACAGTGACTCTAACAGGAGTAATAAACTACAGGCTACTTAATTATTCCACACATCAAATTCCAGAATTAATGACTTGTTTAAAGAATCAGAACTTCCAGAGCTGAACAGCATTTGGCTGCGTTTTTGATCCCCTGGAAACAATTCTGTAGTCAGCAGAAATATGAATTATAGCAGGGAATGAAAACAAGACATGAAAACATGAATATTTCTCCTGTTTTTTCTTAAGCAGGCGTATTTTTAGACTTGTTTCTTTATATTTAATTATTTTTATATAACAATATGTATAATATAATTGTTATTTTATTTATATTTTCCCATTTTAGCATATTTAAAAGATGTATATAAAATACTTTAATAATGAAGGAGCATTATTTTTGGTTATTATTTAGAAGATGCCATTCTTTTGTGATTAATAAATAATTTATAAGTACCTTACAGGTTTGTGCTAGATACTGGATTTCAAAGGATAGTGGATTTCATTTTTAGATTTATTACTAAAGATATATTATAGGAAAAATACCAAGATTCCTTCAGAAAAGGAGTGAAAAAGGCTGGAATGCAAAAACAAACCATGAGGCTCAGGATTTTAATTTAACTCTAAAATTCCTTTCATTTTCTTTGGCACTCTCCATAAAAATACAATTTATCCACAATGGGCTGCTATAAATCCCACTCCAAGTCAGATTTCTAGATGGGAAAAATGGGATTTTTGGGTGAAATTAAGCAGATTCCTGAGAGCTCCTAAAAGAGATTGATGATGTTTGGATAATCTAACAGATGTGAAGGAAAAACAAGGCTGCTTCATTTCTTTAAGGAACCTGCAATTCAGATAACAGCCACCAACAAATTGCAATATGAACTAGCTCATGGAAGCAAATTTTCCAAAAAAATTTGAAAGAGGAAGAGCAGTTTGGGAATGATCTGCCATCCCAATGGTGCAGAAGTTGGTCAAGCTCTTTCAAACTTCTTTAAAAGGCTTTTTGTCTTCACCCAGGATGGAGAAAAGGGGTATGTGAATATAATCATTAATTAAAGAATAAATCAGTGAATAAATGGATTTATAAATCTATGAACTGGAATATAATGTACATGCACATTTATGAATATAATATTTACTTAGAGAACAAATCTATGAACATATATATATATCTGTATCTAAATAAATAAATGAATAGGTATGGAGCCTTTAAATCCAAATGCAGCAATTTTAAATATGAGTAGACCTGAAAGTTTTAGTTGAGAGGAACTTGTTGCAGATGTTGAATTAATTTATCAGCCAATTACTGGAACCTATTCAGTGTATAAGAGGCAAGAGGAAATACCAAAAAATATCTCCGATGTTCCCTTAAAATGGCAGAAAAATAACTCTCCAGGAAACATTTGCAATTAATTGCAAATTAATTCTTAAGAAGCTCAGGAAAAATATTTTAGGATTTAAGCAAAAACATTGGAATCCTCTAATTTGATTTTTGATTCATTCCTTGAAAAAGCACCTTCTTCCTCAATTTTTTTCTTTCTGCATGGAATTCAGCTCTGAATCCTCACTTCTGTGTCCGACACCTGGGTTTTGAGCCGGTGTTTTGGCACAAAAATCCTGCACCATGTTAGGAAGCCCAGGATGCACTTCCCGTGTTCTTCACACCAAGCACTGAGCAACCCTTGTGGTGAAAAGGGGGTTAAACCCAGAAAACAACTTACATAATAGAAATACAGATAATACATAACAAATATTTTAGAAATAGGCAATAATAAATAGAAATTGATCTCGTGATGACGAATAACCGTTGAAGCAGCTCTGCTCCGAAATGCAGCACCTCTACTACAAGCCCTGGGAGAGGAGGACGAGGAGGGTACTCACTGCCGGTAGCTGACCATGACGATGAGGATGGCTGGCATACAGCACAGGACGATGATGACAGCCAGGGCCAGCAGGGCCCCCTCCGTGTAGCCCATGGCCTGCGCCTGCTTCTTCACGTTGGCCACCACGTCCGGCGTGCGGATCTCCAGGATTCGCCCGCCCTGGCCCAGGTAGGGCTGGAACTCCTTGTTGATATCCAGCAGTTTGCCATCCAGGAACCTTCAACGGCACAAAACCACCCCACTATTAGGGCCAAGTTCATGAAGACAGTTGTAATTATGGCAGGTTAATAGTCCAATAAAGCACATACATTGTCTCTGTGGGCTTTGGAATAGTGGCAATTTCCTGTAATCCTGCTGCCAGGGACAATTCCAATGTACCTAACACCAGGACACAGTTTAAACACTAAAAAGGACGGCTGAGCTGTGCTTATCCTGATTTCCAGGTGCACAAAGTTCATGCTGGCATCACAAAGGCCTTGCTTTGTGCTTTTCCTTCTCTGCTTTGATCCCAAGGATCAACCAACCCTTCCTGGACACAGCCCTCAGGACCAGGCAGTGGTTGAGTCACCATCCCTGGAAGTCTTCAAAAAGCCTGTGGGTGTAGCACTTGGGGACATGGGGCAGTGGTGGCCTTGGCAGTGTTGGGGAATGTTGGATTAGGTGTCCTCAGATGTCTTTTCCACCCTTAATGATTCCATGGTTGCTGTTACCCTAAAACCAGGCAATTTTAAGAGGATTTGCTCAGCTCCATAGAGAAATTCTTTCGCTGGCTGGACAAAAAACATATTGTCCAAGGGTTTAACTTCTGAAGGAAAATAAAAATCCTTGGATCACTCCAGAAGTGAAGACTGAGTGTCTCACAAGGTGCCTAGCTCCAAAGACCAAAGTAAGAAATGTGTTAGGGTGGAGGATCCTAAAATATGGGAGCTATAGCAGAATTCCAGAACCTTACACGTACAACGGTTCTCCTGGAGAAAGACAAGGGGGAAAAACCTCCAGAAAACTTCAAATAAAAAACAACAAAAAACTTCCATAAGTATTTTTGTGTATAAACTCTGAATGCCTAAGGCAAGACTGAGATAGCTTTGATTTCCTTACTCTGATCATGAGACAGAAATTCCACTCCTCAAAGACCATTTCTTCAAGGGTGGTAATTTCTTACAATTTATTTCCCCTCAGATTAATTTCCTGATAAATCCTGGTAGCATTTCTTGTCCCTGTTTTTTTATTTCAGAATTCTGGGGAGAGTCCACTCTGCTCTGGGTATGTAATGGATGAACTGAATCTTGTCACAAGCAGAACAGCTCATCCTGAATGATGAATTCGGGTTGGTTTCGTGATACTGAGGGCAAAGAGGCTGCTCACTCCCACCCTCACAAAGGTGTCTGGAAGAATAATTCCCATTCCTGACGTCTTCCACAAACCATTTCCTTGGTACTTGAGGAAAAATCCCTTTTCCAACCTAAATGATGGCATAAAGTGGCTACAAACATTTTCTTGCTGCCCACTAGATGTCACTGGTGCATGTCTCACGTCCTTTGAGCTGGCATAAGCTTTCCCAGCAGGACAGCATTAAGTCCCTGGATGATTTTAACCATCTCTCTGTTTAAATTCTGCCGGCATTTTCCCGACAAAGCCTTTTTAAAAGGTTCGTAACTCAGCCGTGAGCATTTACTCTGTGATGGAACCTGACACGTTGTGCAGGAGCTTCACACAGTTTCTTTTTAGCAGGGGACATTTTCCACTTAATTTATGCAGGAGGAATTTGCTGGATTCAACTGGTTTTTATGCTCCAATAAATCAAAGCCTCTTCCCTTTAAAAGATAGGAAAGGAGGCTGAACGTTTCAGTCTGGGAAATTATCTGAGTGGCTTCAGAGTCTTTTAGGGGTTTGTGGAAGAGGGAGGACATAGTGAAGTACAGGTACTATTCAGACCCATTTTTGGGGTGTAATCAAATCGATTTGGAGCAAAAATCAGAGGAGGAGCAGCTGAGGGAGCTGGGAAAGGGGCTCAGCCTGGAGAAAAGGAGGCTCAGGGGGAAACTTCTGGCTCTGCACAACTCCCTGACAGGAGGGGACAGCCAGGGGGGGTCAGGCTCTGCTGCCAGGGAACAGGGACAGGACAAGGGGAAACAGCCTCAAGCTGTGCCAGGGGAGGCTCAGGTTGGACAGCAGGAGGAATTTCTCCATGGAAAGGGTGCTCAGGCCTTGGCAGGAGCTGCCCAGGGAGGTTTGGAGTGCCCGTGCCTGGAGGTCTTCCATAATGTGTGGATGTGAGGACCTGGTTTAGTGGTGGGCTTGGAAGTGCTGGGTTAAGGGTTGGACCTGATGAGCTCAGAGGTTCTTTCCAACCTAAATGACTCTGTTTTATGAGATCCCTGATTAATAAAAACTTCCGGTAAGCAATTATAACAGTCTGAAGGAAAAATACAGATCTCTCATTATGTATCAGTTTTACAAAGTACAGGACAGAGAAAATTCTACATATCTTGAGGGACACATGGGTTTTACCCCCTGCAACTCGCTGCTACATGATTTCTAAATCATGCCTTTGTTTTCCAGCCAAACATTTTCCTGGAATTATTGTGGGATTAATATTACGGATTACAGGAACCTCATGCTTTGGTTCAGTGAGGTTTGCTTCTCATGGTGACAACTGTGACTCTATTCAGGTGCTGCTTGGTAAGCTGCTATGTCAGCACCCTCTTCTCCCAGCTCCAGCTGCTTTGGGTTTGGATCCCTGACTCCTGCCTGTATCCCTGCAGTTCTCCACCTGCTCTTCCACTTCATATTCAATTCCCCTCACATTTGACCTTCAAAGATAACTGTTTTCAAACAGTGACAGGTTCACAAGAAATTCTGTTAAATCAAAGCCTCCACTCTGATTTAGAAGGAGAAACACAGCAGGTGCTCCCAAAAAAGCCCATTCTGGAAAAGCCACAGGTATCTTCCAATCATTTGGTGAGCTGTGTAAACATCCCAGCTGGCAGAAGTCACTAAATCTGTGCTGTTGGTCCTGGACACATCATGGAGTTGTTGAACACCTGGAAAATCACCTGTGGGAATTTATCTTCCTTATTGGTAATTAAATGTTCAAAACAGCATGTTCTGTTTCTTCTGGATTTATTCACCATTCTTCCCATCATATCCAGTTTATGAAATGATCCTTTCTCCCACTGATCCCTTTTCTGTCAGATCCAGAGCAGATTCTTGGCTGACAGAAGAGTGGTTGAGACTTGTGGCTTCCCAGTGAGGGGATAACCACTGCTGAAGTGTCCTCTGACCATTGTGGGAAGAACCCTGAGCCATCCCTCTGAAATCAAACTCACAAGAGGGACCATTATCTTTTTAGGAGCTTAAAATCTTTACAGATTTGGGTACATCCCTGGCCCAAATCTCCTGAGGTTCTCCCACTTTCCAGTGAAAACTTGGGAACTCCAGTTGCATAAATCTGTCTCCTTACTCCAGTGAGCTGACAGTCGCTCACCTCTACCCTAAAGCCAGGGGAGCATTCCCTGGGATTTTGCTGATTTACATATTTAAAAGCTTTTGAAGACAAGAAAAAAAAAACCTAAAAAGCTGAGTGTGCAGGCACAGGGAGCATTTTAATGAAGCTGTTTCTCAGATGAATCCCCCTTCCCTTCCTGTTGGAAAATCTGATTTTTAGCCCATCTTAACTCTGTTCTGCTCTGGGTACTTTGCTGGACATCTGAACATCCCTGAAAAGACATTACAATATTTTCAAAGGGTGCCATAGCAAAGAAGGACATTTTTTTTCTTACCATGAAGAGAGTCTGCAAAGGTAAAAGTTTATTTTTCATTCAAAGAAAGTAGAAGTTTATTTTTAATTCAAAGAGCCAACTGCCTCCCTGTTTTGATAACAGCTGATTTTCATATCCTAATAGTAGTGGATTTACTGAGAGTTTTCCAAAGGGAGGAGGAAAAGTGTGTCAAAATCTTGAATAAAACTGGGAAAAGATCACAATGACTCCATTCTGGGAATGACCGATACTGGACGAGTGACCACAAACACCAAGAGCATCACTGAGACCTGAAAAGACTGAATGACCATGGGGATACCTACAAACAAATGCCAGGAGAAGGAAGGAGGCTCTATCACCACCCCTCTGAAAGCTGTTATTGCTATTAATGATATTTCATATAAAATTTTTATATAAATTATAATTTTTAAAATTATATATATAATTTTTATAGATTCAGATTTTTATATTCCTAGTTCAGAAAAATGATGCTGGAAGACTGGAGTGGGTTCAGAGAAAACTTTACGTGATTAAAAGAATTAAAACATAGCCCAGAGCAGAACTTCTCAAGAAAAAAAATACAGAGGATGATGTGAACATGAGCCTAGACCCCAGTGGGACCCAGAAATTAAAAGCACCAATAGATGCTTTAATTTAGGACCCAAAGTTATAATAAAACTGAGCCTGGGAAAAAAAAAAAAAAAAAGACGAAAGGCCTAATTTTTGACAGGGGATTAACCTGCAATAACAACCCCCAGGTCGTAGTTGATTGGATTTTCTGGTGCAGTTGCTTTGCTGACAGATATGTTACAAGCAGAATTAATTTGGGGAGTTCCCAAACTTGATCAGAATGATCCCAGTGATCTTTCCTAGCCTATAAAATCTAAGTATCTGCAGAATTTCCTACGCTGTGGTTCACCTACAGTCCACAAGGAGATTGGGAGAAGAAGCCCTTTTCCAAGCCCATTTCCCTGCTGTAGTTCGCAGCCTTTTCCTGCCAGATTGCTGATGATGTGCTCAGCACAGAAGAGCCTGGTGGGGTTCTCACCAAGAGAAAAACCAACACCAAGGTGGAACACGNGAACTGACTCATTCTCCAAACAAAAACTGTGGGAAGCTTGAAGGTCAACAGTGCAGCAAAGCCTGAAGATCACTCAGGACTTTGGGTACATAGGAAGGAAATTCCTTGGAGGAATTTCAGTTGGAAGCTCCTACACAGGGTGGAGAAAACCTATTACAAGCTGTCGTGGTGACAATGTCTGAATCATGTGGCTTGGGAAATTCAGCCCAAGGCACTGGACTGAACTAGGAAGCAGCAAATTCCCAAAGTATCCATAGGGGATATCCACGCAGCAGCTGTTTCAATGGATTTTTCTGTTCCTGTTATGCTGAACCAATTTCTAACAGATGAACAGAGTCCCAAACAAACCATGGAAATAGAGGGAAATCAACAAAACAAATACTCACTTAAAAAGTTCGTTCCTCATGATGGCTCTGTTGGTTTGTGGGTCGATGGCGTAGACCATGAGGTCAGACTTGGTGTAATCCTCCTCAGAATATCCATCTCCAAACCTCCGTGCTCCGATGGATTCCACCACGACCGTAGCTCCTGGAATCTGGTCTTGGATGTAGCGTTCCAAAATCCTAAAGGGAAGATGAAGCTGGAAAGCTGCAGTGATTGATTTGTGCTGCTCACCACTGACCCCAGCCCAAATGAGGTATTGACAGGCAAAACCCATAGGATGAGAAGGATTTTGACCTTCAGAGCATTTTAAAAAAGGAATCGCTGCTCCACACAACCTCTGAAATGCTGAACTCCTGAGAAAAGCTCAGCAGTGCTCAGAGAGGTCTTCAGAAATTGTGTCCTTAAGTCGAGCTCTTTGTATTTATGACCCCAGTCAAGTTTTAAATGGCTTATGGGAATCACTGCCTATATTTCACACAAAATCCTCCTGTCGGCCTTTTATTAAGTTATATTATTCCAGTACTTCCATTCCAGCCTTCCACAGGGTACATTCCATAAATTTTCACCCAGAGGAATAACCACTTGAACGATTTTTGGTGGGATATTTCATCTGGCCCTCCAATATCACACAACATTTCAGGGGCTGCAACACCTGCTGCTCCAAAAGGCACCAGGTTTTCCAGGCAGAAGGAAATTGGAATATTGGGCTGACACTTTTACCACAGGAAATAAAATCAAATAAACTGCAGCAGGATTCCACAAGCAGGGGAAAGAAAGGCTGATAGAATTTAGAGATAACAACATTATCAACGAAAACAACAACAACAACCAGACTTGCTAAAGATTTATAAGGTTTCCAACATAGGACCAAGAAAGGTTCACTCCAAGACCACAGAAATTTTTATAAGCATAGGCATAAATGCAAATATCATCAACTCTGTGGAAAAATAGGAGGGAGAAATAAACCAGAGCATTTGGAAGCGTAAAAGGTCCATCTAAACTTATAAGAAAATATAGAATTTCCTGGGCTAATTGATATAATCAGAAAATCAAAAAGCAATAGCTGAGCTGGGAGGCAAAAGCAAGGGAAATACGGGGGATGTGTTGTCTGATCCATCAAGGATGCACCAGGGTGTGGAGGAAGACACACCTCCCAAAAAAAAGGACATCAGTGATGTTAAGGTGTTGCTTTTTCAACACAAAACCTTCTGCAGTTGCTGAGGTTACATTTTTGCTGTTGTGTTTTTTTCCTGACACAAGATTCCCACCAGATCCTTATTTTTCAAGACTCCTGATTCACATTTATCCAAGGAACATCTCTTTGTGTGGAAATTTAGTGTGCCCTTAAAACCAGTTGAAAGTTTTTAAGCTTTTCTATAAGACCTTGAAAAATTCAAGCATGTCAGAGCCAGGTCATACCTGAGGAGTGAATATATGGAATTACTGCAGAGAAAATAGGGATACAGATTGGCTGACATGGTGCTTGTGGAGTGGTGCCCTCTGAACAAGCTCTCCTGTTGTTTGCAGATATGGCAAACTCTGCTTATCTCTGCTTCTGGTATGCTCTGCACTAGCATCCAAGGTGAGAACCTGTCACAGATACCTCAGCAACAATAATTTCCCCAGGGAAAATCTGACAGGACCAATCTGGGATATGGAGATTATTATAAAACCCCACCAAACATGACAGGAGTGTAAATGGCTGAAAAGAAACTACAACCATTCTTAGAAGAGTGTTCAACACAAGGTGTCAGGCAGAATAAATATGTAAAGGACTTGCCTCCATAATTAGTATTTAATCATCTTCTCTTGCTGCAGATGATTTTCATGGAATCACAGTGGCTCAGAATTCACCCTGTGCCCAATGCCCACCTTGTCCCCAGCCCAGAGCACTGAGTGCCACCTCCAGCCCTTCCTTGGACACCTCCAGGGATGGGCACTCCAAACCTCCCTGGGCAGCCCCTGACAAGGCCTGAGC
>VWZS01002820.1:1069461-1225247 GCA_013397075.1 Rhabdornis inornatus
CATGTCAGAGCCAGGTCATACCTGAGGAGTGAATATATGGAATTACTGCAGAGAAAATAGGGATACAGATTGGCTGACATGGTGCTTGTGGAGTGGTGCCCTCTGAACAAGCTCTCCTGTTGTTTGCAGATATGGCAAACTCTGCTTATCTCTGCTTCTGGTATGCTCTGCACTAGCATCCAAGGTGAGAACCTGTCACAGATACCTCAGCAACAATAATTTCCCCAGGGAAAATCTGACAGGACCAATCTGGGATATGGAGATTATTATAAAACCCCACCAAACATGACAGGAGTGTAAATGGCTGAAAAGAAACTACAACCATTCTTAGAAGAGTGTTCAACACAAGGTGTCAGGCAGAATAAATATGTAAAGGACTTGCCTCCATAATTAGTATTTAATCATCTTCTCTTGCTGCAGATGATTTTCATGGAATCACAGTGGCTCAGAATTCACCCTGTGCCCAATGCCCACCTTGTCCCCAGCCCAGAGCACTGAGTGCCACCTCCAGCCCTTCCTTGGACACCTCCAGGGATGGGCACTCCAAACCTCCCTGGGCAGCCCCTGACAAGGCCTGAGCACCCTTTCCATGGAGAAATTCCTCCTGCTGTCCAACCTGAGCCTCCTGGTAGAGCTGGAGGCCAATTCCCCTTGTCCTTTTCTGTTTCCTTGTACAGAATTCTTATTATGCCCAAGATAGAACTGCTCCATTAGGTTGGAAGGTTATAATGTAGGGTCACTTCTGGCAGAATCAGTAACAACATTCCCTATCCTCAGAAAGTCTTGGCATCCTGCTGGAATTCATTGTCTTTGAGAATATCTTTGTCTAAAATATTGTTAAAACTGAAGACAAAAAAAAAATGTTTGGACAAGGGATGGAGTGCCAGGACAAAAGAAATGGCTTCCCACTGCCAGAGGGCAGGGATAGATGGGATATTGGGAAGGAATTGCTCCCTGGGAGGGTGGGCAGGCCCTGGCACAGGGTGCCCAGGGAAGCTGTGGCTGCCCCTGGATCCCTGGAAGTGTCCAAGGCCAGGCTGAGCGAGGCTTGGAGCAGCCTGGGATAGTGGAAGGTGTCCCTGCCCATGGCAGGGGTGACACTGGATGGGCTTTAAGATCCCTTCCAACCCAAACCACTCAGGAATTCTGTGATATCACTTCCTGAGAAAGAGGTACATTGCAGCCATTGGCTATACTGACATTGTGGGAAACACCACAAAGTCCAGCGGAATGGCAGCAGCGTTCAGTTTGAAACACACAGATTCCATGTTTAGGTTAAAACAGAGAATAAAATCACACTGAAGACTGAAGAGCTGCAATTAAAGAATTCACTTAAAAATAGGGCAGTTCCCTGTAGAATTGTTTGAAAAAAACCTTCAGCTGAACTTGTGATGCTGAAAACACTAGTCTTTTAGAACTCCCCTGGAAATGGCCATTTGATTGTAGTGGTACTCACAAAAGCCACATTTTTTTTATATTCCTACTTTTAAGTAACAACAGCATCTGCAGTTCTGCTGTATTGGTCAGCAGAATTCAAATTAAAATTTGTATTGTATGTATGCCACTTGTTAATCCCACAAGGGTCATTCCCATCCTCCCAAGGGGTGTGTAAGAGGTGGAAGCAGGAGCAGAACAGGTGATGAGCCTTTCCAACTGCTCCAAGTCCACTGCAGCTGCTCAGTAGTGAGGGAAACGCCTCCCAGTGCTTCCCCATTAGCACAGCTCTCCCAATTCCCAGCAGTGACACTGACAAGAAGAGTTGCTCTGTCATTGAGGGATCCTGAGGCCCAAAGTTCCCTGGTAATCCTGAGGTGATTTTTTTTTCATCTTTAGATGCAAAATAAATGGGAAGGCAAAACAGTACCGGGGTGTCGGTCTGCTGAGCTGTCCCTTGGCTGGGGAATTCTGCTCCATGAAGTCCCAGAATGGTTTGGGCTGGAAGGGACCTTAAAGTTCACTCAGTGTCACCCATGCCATCGGCAAGGACAACTTCCACTAGTCCAGATTGCTCCAAGTCCTGTCCAGCCTGGCCTTGGACACTTCCGGGGATCCAGGGGCAGCCACAGCTTCTCTGGGCACCCTGTGCCAGGGTCTGCCCACCCTCCCAGGGAACAATTCCTTCCCAAAATCCCATCTGACCCTGCCCTCTGGCAGTGGGAAGCCATTCCTCCTTGTCCTGTCACTTCCCACTTTAGTGAAAATCCCATCTCCAGCCTCTTGCACATTCCCTGTAGGTACTGTAAAGGGGCTTTCAGAACCTTCCTGAACTGGTATTTCCTAGAACATCCCTGAAAGCAGGAGATAAAAGCCCAAAATCTGGGACAAGGCACCACATTCCCAGCCTGCTCTCAGTGCCATGTCCATGTGTTTATATCCACACCTGAGGTGGCTGTATACCCTTCTAGGCAGACAAGACCCTGGAGAACACAGGATTAAATTAAGGGGTTCACCCCGGCATCACAGCAGGAAGTTATTTAGGAATTTAACAACCTACTGTGGTTTTGGAGCACATGAAATATTTTAAGAAATGGAAAAAAAAAGAGCCCCCAAATATTCTTTCTTTCAGGACTCAAATTAGCAAAGACTTTGAGTGAGACGTTTTGAAGATTCAATATCCTGCATAACTTTTGGCCAAAATTCAGTCCCCAAAAATAACCTGGTACAATAATAATGATAAAATTTTACTCTTGGTATTTGAAAATACAAATTTGGCAACCATGCAGAGCGGAGAGCATCCAGCTCCCACCATCAGCATCAATACAGACTTTTCAAGTGCTGTAATTAACTCCTCAATTCTGCTCCATTTCAGCCAAATTCTGGCCGTGTGGAGTCTTTGTGAGATTAATAATTGACAACGAAACCACTGGATTTTCAACTGGACTTCCCCAAAGAGACAAGGACCAATTTCAGCCCCTCTGGTGAAGTCAGTGGTAGATATGGGGGGATACACTGGAGCCCCAGCTCCCAGATTCCTTATTACAACATAAATAGAGCTCAGGAAAGGGTCTGCTCATCCTGTGGTGCCTAGGGTTTATTCCAAGCCTAAAAACATCCCTTTTTTTAAAAAGAGCCTTTCACAAAGGTTATTTTTCTGTTGCATACATGTCCAGCCAGAAGGAGCAACACCAAGACAATTCCCTCTGCATAGAATTACATATATAACATTTCATAATAGTAATATTTCATAATTAATAATATTTAGAAAACAACCCAGAGCTGATGCCTTTATACCCACTTATCCTAATCCTATAAAATGAGAGAGTCAGGAATCATTAAGGCTGGAAATGGCCTTTAAGATTCAAGTCCTACTGTCACCCCAGCACCACCACAAGCAGGTTGGTTTGCACACCAGAAAGGAAATTTGCTTTCTTACACACTGCTGAAGTTGCTTTCCATCTCTTTGTGCTCATCCTGTAAAATCCTGCCCTCCAAAACCCCTACACACACTCCAACTTTTTATTTCAGCCTCATTTGTCCCAATCACAGAAGGAACATTGTGCTCATTCAAAGAATAATACCCAGGGACATCTCCCCTCTGACCCTGAGGACAATCTCCAGACCTCAGCACAAAAGGGCTTTTCCTGCAATTGTCAGCAATTCCTGGGGAAAGCAGGAGTTTACAGCTTTATCCACTGCATTAGTGAGTTTTGGAGAGATCCATTACCACAATAACACTGGGAGTTACAGAGAGCAGGAGCTCATTGAACCAGGGCTTCCCAGCTGCCAGAGCGAGTAGCAAGTGGAAAAGCTGGGGTTGTAGAATCTTGGGTCTCTATTACCCAACTTAATAAAGGTGGCCTGCAGTTATTAATTATCCTGATTGCTCAGGAGGGAGGGTGGAACAAGCTCTGTGGACACTGCACCAAGCCCTGGGACACTCTCCCAGCAAAGCCAGACTGGCTGGACATGAAACAGGAGACAGCCAGCTGTTGGCAAATGTCCCCCTAATCTATTTATTTCATCAGATTGGATCTATTTAATCCAATTCAATAAATTCTGTTATTATCTAATCAATTCCTTTTCTAAGTTTGCAATTTAATTGGGAATGAAACATTACAGTGTGAAGAAGTGACAGAGAAAAAGGGGAGGGGAGGTAGAGTGGAGGGACAGGAGCAAAGTGACCCCAAAATATTCCTGTCAGAGAGATAAAGGGTAAAGGACAAAGCAGCTAGAGCTGGGCCTGTGTCTCAGGAATGTTTCATAAAGGGCAGGAAACCAAATGCCACCTGTGGAAAGGGCCAAGGGCAAGGCCACTGCCACCACCCCAAAAGGCAAACAGTCCAATCAGCAGTAATTAGACTTAATTTAGTAATTATCTGGCAAAAATCATAAAGTGAGCACCAGAACATGACTTCTCCTGTGGAAAAAGGAACAGACTGAGTGATTTATACCCTGAGATGAGGGTATAAATGATGATTTATACCCTGAAATGAGCTGAGATATGCTCATTTTTTACCAATTCAGGAATGAGGAGAAGAAAAAACACAACTGCAGGGAAATCATCCATGTCTAAAACACTTCCCTGAAGAGAGAACTGTGTGTTCCAGCTCCAAGACATAAAATTTATTGTCTCATATACTATGATTAGACATAAAATCTTATGTGATGCACAATGTACATGTGCCATATATTATGATCTATAATTTACAGCAGTATTTACTGCTGTAGTGTTTTATAACATCTCTTTTAAGTGCAGCACAGTTTCTGTGCATTAAGTAGAGTTCCTATGAAGAATGATGGCAGTCAGTTTTAGATATGCAAACCATTAAGCTGGAAGGTTCAATATTCATATTCCAAAAAACTCCCTCAGCAATAACTCCAAGAATCAGCACTTGATTCTACATTTGGATTTTCAGGGAAAAGCCTGCCTGCATTGCGTTAGAGGGTTCAGCATGGATCTTCCTTACCTGGAGAATTGCCTCATTCTCTTCAGAGCATAAAACTGAGAAAAGCATGGCTGAAGTGAGGGGACAGACCCTGGAGAGCTGCACAAGAAAGACCTGGGGATCCTGACATCCCAGGGGCAGCAGGAAGAGCATTGGCAGCAGGTCAGGGAGGGATCCTGCCCCTCTGGCCAGCCCTGCAGGCACCTCTGGAGTGCTGTGTCCAGCTCTGGATCCTCAGCACAGCAGGGACAGGGAGCTCCTGGAGCGGGGCCAGCGGAGGCTGCGGCGCTGAGGGAGGGCCTGGAGCATCTCGGTGCCCAGGAAAGGCTGAGGGAGCTGGGGCTGTTCAGGCTGGAGAGGAGCCCCAGCTGAGAGGGGCCCTCAGCCCTGGGTGTCCCTGTGTGCAGGGAGGGCTCCGAGCAGGGCCCAGGCTCTGCTGCGGGGGCCCAGCAATGGCACCAGAGCCACGGGCAGGGACTGAGCCCAGCAATTCCCCCTGCACAGGAGGCACAACTTCTTCCCTGGCCAGTGCCCAGCCCTGAACAGATTGCCCACAGAGGCTCTGGGGTCTCCTCACTGGGGCTGTTGCAGAGCTGTGTGCACACAATGCTGTGCCCTGTGCCCTGGGATGGCCCTGCTGGAGCAGGGAGGTGGCACCAGGTGCCCACTGAGCTCCCTTCAGCCTGAGGCATCCTGTGACTCCCTATATTTGATCCAAACTCTCATTTTAAGCCACTCCACTATTCCAGTTCCGAGGAACTGATGTGACATCTCATCTATATAGGAGTGTAGAGAGAAACTTAATTCCCAAGACAGTTCTGTTCCCTGCAGGATGGGAGAAGCTCAGGTCTCTCTTGGCAGTGTGGCTTTAATAGTTTAAATGTTTAAGTGTTTAAGTGTTGGCAGAGCTTTAAGTGGCCTCCACGTGAAAATCAAAGAATTAAATACTCTGAGAACCACTTTGGCTGTTTTATTCCAGTTGAATTTCAGGAGTGGGATGTCTCAGGTCGCTTCCAATAGAGGATATGCTATGATTCCATGAAATGCTGTTCCTTACCCAACAAACCAGCACTCCCTGAAACTTCCATATTTCAAGAACACTCTGGCATCTGTCTCCACCAAGTTTTCTGAAGGAGAGGAGCACACACTGAATTTTCCATGAAGCCTCAGCCTATTTTCTTTGTCACTTCTGCAGCAGACAAAAAGCAGCCTCTCTGCACAGCCATAATTAAAATGGGCAGGAGAAATGGCAAACGGGACACTGATGTGCAGCCCAGAGAATATGAAAAGCTTGATGAAATTAAAGCAGTTGAAGGAAAACATTGAATGACTGCAAAAGATCCTATTGGAAGTGTCAAGGAAGACCAGTCCGTTGTATCCCTCAAAAAACTCCTAAGCCAAATAGTGACACTTTAAATCTTCTCTCCCCTGCTTTGGCTCCCTTTATGCGGACCATTAACTCCCAGCCATCTCTGGCTGTGCTGAGTGTGGAAAAACTGAATTATATAATTCTTGATACCTCATAACTCCTCATGAAAATGACAGAACCTGGTATATCTTCTCCTCCAAAGCTGTTTAAACCACTATTTATTTTATGGTGAAAAATCACTGTAATTCCACAAATGACCCACGTACCTCCTTCCCTAACATTCCCCCTCACCAACTGTTGGCTAAATGTTCTATTTTCAAGGATTAATATTTGCCAAAAGGAGAGGAGAAAAAGCTGAGTAATCTGTGTAGTGACTAATTTAATTCACAGAACACAGAATGGTTTGTGTTGGGAAGGGATCTTAAGGATCATCTTGTTCCAACTCCCCTGCCACAGACAGGGACACCTCCCACTAGACAGGGTTGATGATAGTATTTTTATCTGTTAATTAATTGCACATTAAGTTTTTATAAATTACTGCATTATTTGAAGTGGCAAAACTACTTCGGTCTGAGATTCCAAATAATTTGGTTTCCTTTGGTTTCCCAGAAGAATGTGCAAAACATCACAAATTCTTATTTTGTTTTTATGGGCTGCAGGAATTATTAAACCTGTATAAAACCAGGGAGAGGGTGTTCTTTTAAATTTAGGAGGAAAACATGAGAAATTTGAAGAGAGCAGTGTAATAAATAGATTTCTCTGTAAAATAGACCTTTGTACACAGCTACAAAATTATTTTTGAGATATTTGTTCTCTGCAAATATTTTCAGGAATGTATGGGCCAATTTGAAAATAAGTTGATGTAATTCTTCTGGCAAAGGCTGTCCTTAAAAACTTATTCTTAGAAGAGAAATTCTCCAGCTACACTGATCTACCCGTGGTGTTTGTGAAGGTAAAGACTTCCCAAGCTGATCTGGAGAACTCAAAACCTGATAATATTGTGGTGTTTTTTAAACTGTGTGCTCATTCCAAAGCTTTGTTCACTATGAAATACAGAATCACAGAATGGTTTGGGTTAGAACTGACCTCCAAGGTCACCAAGTCCAACCATCAACCACCACCACCCCGCTCACCACTAACCCATGCCCTCACGTGCCAATTCCACATGAACGCTTCCAGGCATGAGGACTCAACACTTGCCTGGACAGCCCCTTCCAGTGCTGAAACGACCCTTTCCATGAAGAAATTCTCCCCAAAATCCAACGAAAACCTCCCCTGGTACAGCCTGAGGCTGTTTCCTCTCCTTCTGTCACTGGTTACCTGAGAAAAGAGCTCGACCCCACCTCAGTAGAGCCTCCTTTTAGGAAGTTATTCCTATTTCTAGGCACTACCATTTTTTAGGGTGCTATTCCTGGTTCTAGGCAATCCCTCCTTTCAGAAAGTTATTTCTATTTCTAGGCAATTCCTCTTTTCAGGAAGTTATTTCTAGGCAATTCTTCCTTTCAGGAAGCTATTCCTGGTTCTAGGCAATACCTCCTTTTAGGAAATGATTCCCATTTATCGGCAATACCTCCCTTCAGGAAGTTATTCCTGATTCTAGGCAACCCTTCCTTTCAGGAAGTTATTTCTACTTCACTGGTGGTTCTGACGTTCGAATCTCTCCGAGCCAGCACACACTTGGCCCAAAACAGAGGGAGAGAAGGGAAACATGTCCCAAATCTCCGGGAGCAAATCTATCAGGAATTTTTCCTGGCCCAGTGAAGATGTGAGGCATTCAGGGACTTTACCAACAACTGCTTGGACCATCAACCTGAAAGTATTTCAAATTCAATGGACAACAATAAGCAGGATGGACCAGACCTGTGGGAATCTGAGCAGTGCCACTCATCACTGATTGAAGCGACAAAAAGGACAAAGATTGGTTATAAACTATTTTCTACAGCATTTTCTATCCCATATTGGCTAATTACATGACAGCAAGTAAGAGAAAATTGTCTCTGTGTTACAAAAAGAAGCCAGAAGTGCAAACCTGACCCCTGGAAGCTGCTGCTGATGTGGTGTCTGGGGGCTCTTATCGACCAGATGAAAACCCTCCCTCACTCCCTGATCCATCCAATCCCAAAGACAGGGAATTGTCTGATATTTGGAGAGGAAATAAATTGATTACCCAATGAGTTGGTCTTTGTTTTGCTCCACAAGGGTGGGAGGAACATTGGAGACAATCACTTGCATGTCCAACTGATTGACCACAGAGACCTGGAAAGAAAAGAGGGGAATTCAATTGGCACTGCCAGGCACAGTCCCCTCCCCATCCAACAGCAATGGAAAAATTCCTTTCCTGCCTCCACACCATGCCCTGATATCCAGACTTCTCCTTTTAATTCCAAATAGGAGAGCTGGGAAATCTTGCAGTCAAAGCCCATAGGCAGCAAAGATTTAACTAGAATTGTATTTCCAGGTCTGCATCAGAATTACGGATTTTTAAGGTGGGGACAGAAAAAGCTGCTCTTAGTTTAGACTTGACTTAGAGAATCCCAGATCTTCCACGGGCTGTATTCAAAATTACTTCTGAGCATTTGGGTGGTTTGGATGCCAGAAAAATCCTCTCTTGGAGCCATGCAATGTGCATCAAGGAAAATGGAAATTCAGGATTAATTCCACAAAATCAATGCTACTTTGTTAGAAAATCAGGAAGGAAATTGTTCATTTACATTGAAGCAATCAATGAGAGATTTTATTTTAATCTCCAATTGTTTTAGCTTCTCCTTCTATCATAAAACTGCACATTTTATAATGAGCTTTTTCCTTAAAAAAAAAAAAAAAAGAAAAACAAAGCAGGAAAAATGTTTCTAATCCACTCAATACTTGTGTGCTTTGTTGGAATAAAATTAAATTTCAGTTTTCCACTGAGGTATGGAATGACCTCAGATTAATATCTGGCAATTATTGTTTTTTACTAAGAACCCAACCACTCCAATCCTGTAGAGGATTCTGGAGGAAAATTTGGAAAACTAGGCCAATGTTAAAGCTGATAAATTTAAAAATCAAGGGTTAGTTGATTCTAAAAGAAATAAACAAGCCCTGATTTTCCAAAGAGGAGTCCTGGAAGCACAATAGCAGAAAAGCCTGAATGTGCTTCCACATCAAACACTGATTCACCAGCTTTGAAGCTTAATTCAACTTTAAATATTCAAATGTTCTTGAAATGTCATCAGATGCCCTGATCAGCACGTACAGGCTTCTGTGTAAGAAACACAGAATTATAATGAGCTCCAAATACATTTTAGACTAAAATCATGCAACAGAACCAGAAAGCAATGATTAATTTAATAGAATTAATTACATTAGCCAATTCAAGCAATGACTGTGCACCCAGGAACTGAAAACAGCATAAAGGCAACACAAAAATCAAAGGTAGTAATTCTTTTAATATGGAAGAAATCACAATTATCATCACTTGTTCATGTACAAAACCAGGGTTAAACACACATTCATGACAAGCTATAGGAAACCAAGGGTGCTGGACAAAAATCAAGCAACATTTGAGGTTTCCATGGTAACATGAACTTGCTTGTTATCCCTATTTGTAAAGGCAGGCAAAGCAGAAAATTGTTGGCAACCTCTAGCCCACAACTGATATCCCTTTGATCCCAAGCTCTGCTCATTAGGCACTTGCCAGGTTTTAAATCCAGCAAGGCAGAACCTACAAAGAGTCTTGATTGTGATGTGGCATCAATGGATTCCTGGGAGTAACTGGGACCCGAATGAGGAGGGGCCTTGAAACCTCCTCAAACCCCAATAAACATTTGATTAAAGATGATATCTATGACATCAAAAAGATGATATCCATGATGTCAAACAATGATAGTGAATGTCCACTATCTACACTTTCTCAGCACTTTTAGGTGCTTCCTTGCAGCAAATTCATTTTAAAATGTAATTCTTGTATATCTTTCATCTCACAGATGCTGAGAAGGAAAACTCCATCACATGGAAGCAAACTGTCAACCCACAGGTGTCTGACTTGAGCTGTCCTGGTGTCCTTCCCATGGATTGTCCCCACCAGGCCGAAGACCTTTGACCAGGGGTTTTGGCAAGTCCTGTTGCTCCCAGAGCTGTGCCAGGCTCTGGGGAAACATCCTGGTCCCAGTTCTGGAGGACACCTTGCTCTGCTCAGCTTCCTCCCAGCACTGTCCCTCTAGTGCTGACCTCCCTCTTCTTCTGAAACCTCCTCCCAGTGTAGTCCTACATTCTTCCCCCACATCTTCTTCTTTTGCATGTGAGTAATTAGATGAATTTCTCTGTGCACTTTTTGAGCTGGTTTCAAAAGAAATAACACCTGAGAGCCTGAGCCCCTGACCCCACAGCAGGAAAATCCTGTTAAAATCATGGGAAAGAGTCTCAGTGTATGGATCACACTTCGTGCATAAAATCAGAGGATCTCAGAATGGCCTGGGGGGAAAGAACCTTAAAGCCGATCCAGGGCCACCCCCTGCCATGGGCAGGGACACTTTCCACTATCCCAGGCTGCTCCAAGCCCCATCCAGCCTGGCCTTAGACACTTCCAGGGATCCAGGGGCAGCCACAGCTTCTCTGGGCACCCTGTGCCAGGGCCTGTCCACCCTCTCAGGGAACAATTCCTGCCCAATATCCCCTCCAGCCCTGCCCTCTGACAGTGGGAAGCCATTCTTCCTTGTCCTGACACTCCATCCCTTGGAAATTGTCTCTCTGTATTTCTTGTCAGCTCCTTCAGGTGCTTCAAGGCCACAACTGGGTCACCCCAAAGCTTTTCCTCTCCAGGCTGAACAATCCCAACCCTCCCAGGCTTTCCTCCCAGCAGAGCTGCTCCATCCCTCTGATTATCCTGGAGCCTCCTCTGCACTCATTCCAACATGTCCATGTGCCAGTGTTCTCGGCAGGATGGGTCGGTCTGGAATTGTATCACCACCTCCTCTGAGCTTTCAGGCTTTGCTCAAAGCAACTGGGTGCACTGCTCATCACTCAGCCAGACATCATAAAGAAACCTCTATAAATTAATGAGACATCCTTCACTTTCTAATGTTAATGTCGATTCCTCCTGGCTTTATTTTAATAGCCTATTAGTGCCTAAATTACCTGAGAATGCCCCATCATTTTGGGAGGTCAAGTATGAGGGTGAAATCATTTATGTTTATTTGGTGAACTCCTGCAGAACTCACCACACCAAGGATTCTGGCTCTCATCTGTATCCTCTGACAGTGTTCCCATTTAGTGGATAATGCACTCCATCCCTTTCACATTATGCTAATATTGAGCCAATCCATCAAGTTTACAGGCTTTAAGAAAATTTAGCTTGAATAGTTTCAGTGGCTGGACTAAGTCAATGCTCTTTGAACAGCACAAAACCATGAGCCTGAGGCCTAAAGATGGTGCCAGTTCTGAAATGCTGTGTTCTCAGGGACTGAAAAGTTCATTCTCAGCCCAAAATTATTCCTTAACATAAGCAACTAAGACAACTTGGACATGACCAGCAGGGACACAGAATCATAGAATCATGGAATGGTTTGGGTTGGAAGGGACCTTAAAGCCCATCCAGTGCCACCCCCTGCCATGGGCAGGGACACCTTCCACTATCCCAGGCTCTCCAAGCCCTGTCCAACCTGGCCTGGGACACTTCCAGGGGCAGCCACAGCTTCTCTGGGTACCCTGTGCCAGGGCCTGCTCACCCTCCCAGGGAACAATTCCTTCCCAATATTCCATCTATCCCTGCCCTCTGGCAGTGGGAAGCCGTTCCCCACTGTCCTGGCACTACAGGCCCTTCTCCAAAGTCTCTCTCCATTTTTCTTGATTGGAAGGCCACAGTTTGGTCACCCCAAAGCTTCTCCTCTCCAGGCTGAGCATTCCCAGCTCTCCCAGCCTTTCCTTCCAGGAGAGCTGCTCCATTCCTCTGATCATCCTGCTGCCTCATCTGGACTCACTCCAACAGGGCACAAAATCTTTTAGTTTAAGAAATGTATAGCTTTATTCCAGTGTCTTCAAAAAATTAAGCACAAGCACTTTATAGCTTTTCTCCAGGCCTACCTGGAATTAAACTTCCTGCAGTATTTGAATTTCCTCAGGAATTATTCCATAATAATAATCCCTGGCTGATACTTACGAGTACTTCTGCTTTGGTGCTCAGTCCTTTGCCGTAATCGTCAGTGGCAATGACCTGGAACTTGAAATAGGATCTCCTCATGTTTTTGAAGAGCATGGCAGTTTTGATCAGCCCCGTGTAAGCCTCAATCACAAAGCCTTCCTTGCCATCCTTGATGGGGGGAATGATGAGTCTGTATTGCATGGCACTGTAATTCCCAGTGTCCTTATCATTGGCCTAAATGGAGAAAACGAAACAAGCAGAGGCAAACAAGGTAAATATGCATGGAAGGAGTCATTAACCTTGTCCTTTAAATAAAGTTACATCTTGGCCCAGCAAATTTCTGCCACTCTGACATTTAAAACATTAGATCCCAGAGCACAGATACGGCTGCTACTTTAAATGCTTCATTTAGCTTTGCTGCACTCAGTTTTGCTTTTCCAGCAATTTCTTCCTCCTCTGTTGGCATTAAACTGCTCCAGAAGAAAGAAAAAAAATTAAAAAGTAGAAAAATACAAGTTGACTTTCAAGTCTGCAAAAATATCTAAGAACTGCTTAATTCTGAGAAACCTTCACTGCCAAATTCTCACTGAAAAAGAAATATCAAAGAAAAAACCATCTCAGCAACTTGTGCACAGTTATAAAAGAATGTCCTTCATCTTAGAGATATTCTGATGGAATGCAGGTATTTTTGGTGCAATCAAATAACTTTTTATTAAAATAAGGAAGGATTGAGTGGCATTCCTGCAGAGGTGCACAGGGACGTGCTGGGGACCCCAGTTCAGGACACAGTGCTGCCCTGGCAGCATTGCTGAACTGGATCAGGATGCAGATCATCAACCAGGCAGCCCCAGGAAATGTTATTCCACCTTCCCTGCTCCTGACAAATCCGTGTAGCCCCATCCTGGCCTCTCCAGCGCCATTCCTTATGTTCCTGTTCAAGCTCTATCCAGAGGGAAGTGTTTCCAAGGACCCTGACAGAGCTTTCCATGCTCCTTACAGGGATTAGCGAGGTAGGAGCTCATTAATGTCTGGGCACTCATTAGTCTTGGGCACAGCCTCAGCATCTGGGACACTTCAGGATCTATCAGCAGGTTTTTATGAAAATATTGGCACTGCTTCTAAAGCCTTTCACTTAAACTAATGCTGGAATAAAAACCAGCCTTAACTTTGAAAAGGTGTATGTAAAATCCACACTGTGCCACAACTTAAGAATGAAAAACAATAAGGGTTTGTGTCAGCATGAAGAGTTCATAGAATCATGGAATATCCTGAGATGGATCCACAGGGATCATCGATCCAGCTCTTGGCCCTGCACAGATCCCCCCAACAATCCTACCCTGTGCATCCCTGGCAGCGCTGTCGAAACCCTCCTGGAGCTCTGGCAGCCTCGTGGCTGTGCCCATTCCCTGGGGAGCCTGGGCAGTGCCCAGCACCCTCTGGGGGAAGAACCTTGCCCTGATCTCCAGCTTGACCCTGCCCTGGCCCAGCTCCAGCCATTCCCTGGGGTCCTGTTCCTGCTCACAGAGAGCAGAGCTGTTTATGAGACACCACAGCTGCTAAAAGAGAATTATCTGTGCAAGGTCATTAAGCCTACAATAGGGAGCCATTAATCATCACTAATTGTTTCTTCACCAGCACTGAACAAGTTCTATATGGTGGAAATTGTCCCTTCTGGTTTTCTTTCATTTTCAGATAATTTTTCAGGGAATAACAGCACCACATGAGCGATCCAGATACTCAAAGCTATGTATGCTCCATGCTACTACAACTTTTATCAGCCCAGATTCCCAGACAAAACATCCAGCACTTAAAGGATAATATCCAGTCTGGTTTAGCTGGAAAGAGCAAACAGATTTTATTCAGCACTGCCCAAAAGATGAGCTCCTGGAATGACACTGGCTGTCACTCTTCACAGACACACAACTGGTTAAATTCCCATCCTCTCTCAATATTTTGCTTTCTTCTAAAGTCATAAAGCTTCATCTGGCTCTACTACCAAAAGCATAAATATAAAACGTGTTAAGTTGTTTTTATTCTCCAGCTGCGTAGTTTTTTTAAAGCTTTTAAAACTGATATTGCTGCCTCCTGGGTGAGTTCAAACCCCTTTATTAACGATTTTAGGAAAGATGGGAAACTTGAAAAGCTTTCTGAAATTTACTCTATTCTGTCAGTCAGAAAAGTAAAGATATCAGAGCATTCCAGCTTTCTAACTGGCATGGGGAAATACAACCCCGCAACATCCCAGAGCCAGCAGATGGGAGCTTGACAGGTGGAGAGTCAGGAAAATTGTTGGTTTTCCACATAAATAAATTGCTGAAGGAAGAAATGAATGTGAAAACATGCTATGTCATAGAATAACGGAATTTTTATGGTTAGAAAACACCTCCAAGATCACCCAATCCAACCTTCAATTGTCACCTTGCCCATTAAGCCATGTTGTGCAGTGCTACATCCACTCATTCCTTGAACACTTCCAGGGCTGTGGCTCCACCATTCCCTGGGCAGCCCCCTTCCAATGCTCTGCCACTCTTTCATGAAGAAACATTTCCTAATATCCAACCTGAACACAAGGAAGCAGTTGGAGAGAAACACTAGGTTGATGTTTGGATGGTGAGAAACAGACAAAAATTAAACCAGCACCTCGGCTGTGCCTGGAGTGGCAGGACAAGGGGGAATGGCTTCCCACTGCCAGATAGCAGGGTTAGGTGGGATATTGGGAAGGAATTGTTCCCTGGGAGGGTGGGCAGGCCCTGGCACAGGGTGCCCAGAGAAGCTGTGGCTGTCCCTGGATCCCTGGAAGTGTCCAAGGCCAGGCTGGATGGGGCTTGGAACCCCGTGGGATAGTGGAAGGTGTCCCTGCCCATGGCAGGGGGTGGCACTGGATGGGCTTTAAGGTCTCTTCCAACCCAAACCATCCTGGGGTTACAGGGTAAATTCAGTTCCTACAATACAGCTTGGGATAAAAGTCCTGCCTGGCCACACTCAGCTTTGCATGTTGGTAATGGAGCTGGGGGGGAAAGAAAAACAGAATTCTTGTAACCCCACATGGCACATGAGGGACCCAGCAGCAGCCACAGGAGCAATGTCTGATCCAGCTCCTTTGGGGTCATCCATGAGTGAGCCAAGTTTCCCACTGAGTGCCCAGTGAAGTCCAAAGGCTCCCTAGAGTTGCCCTTGAGAGGAGCATGACGCCCTTCCAATAAAAAGCCAATTTCTTTGTTAAAATAGATTTATGAGGTTGGTTCAGCTGGGTCACAAGCCCATCATATTTTTAATATTGGCAAATTCTCTCTCAATAAAAGCTAGGGCTTTTAATAGTCGCTGCTTTCAATAACACCAGAAATCAATTTCACCTTCAGCATTTCATGCCTGGAGACATGTGTGACTAAAAACAAACAAAATTTGGATCCAAATTAAGGTGTTGATGCTGCAGGCACAGGCATTATATGCAGTCAGGCCTTCTGCACAAAGCTCAGGGCACTGGAGCTCAGCACTAATGAGATGTTTAAGTCTTGCAGCTGAGTTTAAGTCATTAAACTCCAGTGAAAGAGCCCTTTTGACATTTGAAGCTCACAGCTTTAAAGTCCTGCAGAGTTCAGCTGCCTCGAGCTGGTGGACAGGCTCTGAGTTAATTGCCACCAGTTCTGAGAGCTCAGTGCCACACCAGAGCCATCAGCAACCTCACCATCATCACAGTTCAGGCTCTTCCCACATCCACCCAGAAATGAGCAAACAGGTGCTAAACAGCCTGAAAAAATGATCAGATTCCAGCTTCAAATATTTGAACTTTGTTGTTTGCACTCCTCCCTTTCTCTGCTCTTTGGATCAAACCTAAGGACACTCAGCTTGGCCGGACCAGCAGAGAGAGCTTGTGAGCTGCTCCCAGGAACATCCCAAACTTCTCTAATACAGAGGAAGGATGTTTGCTATTCCTGTAATTTGTCCTGAAGGTAAATATTTTCGACACTTCATTAGAAGAGATCTATGACATCTCAAGACTTGCATTATGACTGTCAAAGAAGAGAAAGAGCTGCACTTAATCTTAATATTCCAGCAGCATATCTGCCTTTTGTTCTGTGCAAGAAATACAGATGTCTCCTAAATCCTGTTGTGATTGAGGGCTGATAAATATGGATGACCTCAGGAATTACCAAGTCAAATTCCAGCCTCCTGTGACTGAGTGTAGGTGTGCCCACACAAAGAGAGTTGGGTCAGCATCGCTGCCTCTGCCTCCAGCCCTTTCCCATCCCCTCTCATGGAGGAGGACGAGGCACAAATCCTGGGGTGCTCCCTAATCCCAGCACAAAACCACTGAGGATATTTTAACTCAGAGGGTGGTGAGGCCCTGGCACAGATTTCCCAGAGAAGCCGTGGCTGGCCCTGGATCCCTGGAAATGTCCAAGGCCAGGCTGAACGAGGCTCGGAGCACCCTGGGATAGTGGAAGGTGTCCCTGCCATGGCAAGGTGTGGGAATGGATGGGCTTTCAAGTCCCTTCCAACCCAAACCATTCCATTCTCTCAGTGATCAACTTGTTCTTTTTCTCTCCTTTGTAAGAAGGCCCAACAAATGATGCCTTTAAAGCATAAATTAATTAATCTCTGGCTTCATGTGACTGCACAAGCAGGCAGAACACCCAGGGAGACTGGTAAACCCCACTTGGTGTGACAGCAGCATTCTGACCCTGTCACCAAAAATCACCAGTGGCATGTTTGGGATGAGCATAAAAATCATCAGTGACTGTAATTCCTGAAGCTGCTGCATAATCATTGATAGTCCCAGTTTTTAGCATTATCAGCCTGAGCTAAATCCAGATCTGCTGCTCAGAGTGAAATGCAGTTGTTAATTTGAAATGTTTTCCACCTCCCTCACAGGTTCACCCTTAACCACAAGCCCGAGGCTGCTAACGGGGCATGGGAAATGGCAGGACTGGGATTGGGCTGCTGAAGGGGTTTTTCCCTCTTCCTAGCAGATGGCAGCTTCAATGTTCCCAATTAGTGGCTGGCGCATAAAGCAGCTTTTAGAACCAGACCATTTTTGCCAGTAGGAATTTCCAGATTGTTGCAGATTTTCAGTTCTGATGGCACAGCTGCCACTGGCCTGCTTTAGGGGAGGTTTCACTGGGTATTCTACAGACACCTAAGCCTGGAAATCTGGGGTAGCCATTGCAACTTTCCTTTATTTCCTGTATTTCTTCACTTCCATGCTCTTTTACACTCTCATCTGGCTCAAGCCCTTTGGAACTCCCACTCCTCACCTTGGTTTGCCACTGGCTGCCTCAGGAATTTGCAGTCTTGATTTTAAAAACAAATTATATTAATATTCATATAAAATTTATATTTCTATTTAATATTTAACAGAAAATATACAATATATGACATATCAATATATAATATATTTATATTACATTATATTAATAATTATTTTCATATATTAATATTCATATCTATATTCATATTGTTCTGAATTTATATATCACTACATCACTGATATTGATCACTGCCCAGCCCACTCCCAGTACCCCCAGTGCCAGGAATTTTCTGAGAAACACAGGTAGGAAGAAATAAGGTGAATGGGAATTGCTCACTTTGCCCTCCAATGGTGGCCAAAACCTCCCAAGTGATGAAGGAAACCAGGATTCCTTTTGACAGGCTGTCTCATGAGAAGAGGTGGTGAATAAGAGGGGTTTCCAAAGTTGGGTTTTGAAACAAATAATTGGAAAAATGGATTTTATTGTAATTATTCTTTGGCCAATAGCAGTTAGTGCTTGATAGAATAACTTTGTGTGTGTGTGAGGAAGTAAAGGTCAAACACATGGATTTCCTCCATGGCATGGGAATGATCCATGCACACTCCCCTCTCCCAGCCCCTGTAGGAGCCTTTACTCAGGAAAGCACATACAGGATCAGCAGTCTTCAAAATGCCCCTAAACAACAA
Organism: Rhabdornis inornatus; assembly: GCA_013397075.1. Classification (NCBI taxonomy): domain Eukaryota; kingdom Metazoa; phylum Chordata; class Aves; order Passeriformes; family Rhabdornithidae; genus Rhabdornis; species Rhabdornis inornatus. The sequence goes on from VWZS01002820.1 coordinate 1,087,770, forward strand.
AGTAGTTGAAATAATCTTCAATCACGTGATAAAAAATCCCAGAGGGTAGGGAATTCTCTGATTGCTGCCAGAGGAAAATAATAGGAAAGTAAGAGATCTTAGAATAAAAAGTTCAGGAAGCCAACATAAAAAGCATTAATATGATTTTTGAAGGAAAAATGCTTGGCATTCCTGTAATATTTGTGTTAGCAGGACACACAGCTTTTCTGGGGGCCAGATGTTCCAGCAGCTGGAGGCTGCACTGTTGTCACTGCAATGAGCTTTCAGAGATTTTTACTCCTACCAAGCATCTTTTCCCCCTACCCTGGGATCCATAAATCACATTTTAAGGAAGAAAAGGTAGTGACGGGCAAAGCAGTTCAGTTTTGTGCACAAGTCGTGCAACAGCCAAAGGAGAAGATTCCCTTGTCATCCCAAGGAAAAGGAAATAGCAAAAGAAATCTACAGGTTATAAGCATAGATAGGAAAAAATAGAGATTTAACAAAGATAACAGATCTGGGAAAAAAGAAATTCTGGTGTTCTCTCCCTATCCATAGCCAGGAATTTTAACTGTTTCTTTTATCCATTGTTTCAGCTTATTATGGGATCCCTGAGATGCTTTTGAGGTGAAGAAAAGAGCAATTCCTGCTCCCCAGTGTGTCCTCAGCGCCACAACCTGCAGCCTAAAATGGCTTTGGTTTATTTTGCTCTCTTCTGTTGAGATATTTCAAGGATATTCAATATTCAATAAAGGATATTCAAAAGGAATAAAGGATAAATTTCCATTAAAAAGCTGGACAGAAATGGGCAAAGAGCACAGGAGAGGGCTGGAATGAAAATATTGTAAGAATCAAAGCATTTCCATCAAATACAGCCGATTCCAGAGCCTTGAATCACTGGCATTACTTAGGCAAGATTCTTCCCCTGCAAACATTTGCAGGACAAAAACACCTTTATAAACTGAGCAGGAATTCAGGAAATTCTCTTGCTTCACTAGAATTAGGACCTCTGATATTTCCTAATTTAAATCTGTAATAATTCAGTATTTTAATAAATAAAGGAAGAAAAGCAGAGGTTAATACTGTTAGTATTTTAAAAGCAAGAGCTAATAACATCCCATTATAGGGAAAAGCCAATTCCTGCTGGTAATTTCCCTAAAGATTCTGTTGTTTGTGGGTTTGTTTCCTGGAGCAGATTGAAAAGATTGTGTTTGAAGCTAAGGAAGTGTGGTTGGAATTCTGAGGGGGAATAACAGGAGTTCCTTGAAAACACCAGTAAAAAGCAAAATAATTCTAACAAAAGGAAGCACAAAGAAAAGCTCAAGGCACAGAATTCATAAATTAGAGGCTATGCATGTTACATCTGGTTTTAATTAGTATATTCCTAATGAAAAACACAAAAAGGTCTTTAATTAGGGAAATGGCCTCTCAAGTAGATGGGAAATTCTGGGGGGGAAAAAAGGAATTGCAGAGAAGGAGACTTCAAGCAGCAAGGAGCAAATCCTTGGCTAAAAATTGCCATTTTATTGAAATATATCCCTTTTGGTTTTTTTCTTGGAGCATCAGTACCGCCCAGCTTTCAGAGGCCACTGCTCTTAATCCAATCAGATCCACAGAGAATAAAATTCATGTGGTTTATCACTCCCCAAATTAATTCTGATTAAAAATGACTTTTGGAGAATAATTTGAGGCATTCTGCTGAGCTTAAGCTTCCTTTTTATCTACTTAGCGGAATCTTACTATGAATCTAGAGCAGGGCAGCTCATTATCCTCCTCTAAAAAGCTTTTATACTCAAATTAATGTATTTAAGAGGATGCTGATGGCAGCAAACTTAATAAACTTAGAGAGTTGGGAGAAACTCCATAGGATTGGCCTTGGTACATATCAACTCTTTGAGAGAAATTTTTATCCAACATTTTATTGGTCTGTTTGTTTCTAAATTCAATTTGTGTGGAAGATTATGGACTCAGGATTAGTTTTCTTCTCTCCCTATTTTTAAAAAATAATTAATTTATTTTTGCTGTTTGATTATTTTTATTATTTGTGAAATTTTGTTCAAGGCAGAGTAGAGCGTGACCGAAGCAGCTGAAGGCAAGCATCTGAATGTTCAGCTGATCAACTGATCCAAAACTGATTTACATCAACTACTCTATCAATACTTAAGGACTACAGTCCTTATTATTAATAAGGACTGTAAGTTATTATGTCCTGTTAAAAAATGAACTAATTGTGGGATTTTTGGGTCATTTTTGAAAGTTGTAGTTTTGCATCGAATAATTTGAAATGCTGGGAGAGTTGGGATTGGCCAGCCTGGACAAGAGAAGCCCCAGGAAGACTTCAGAGCCCCTTCCAGTGCCTAAAGGGGCTCCCAGAGAGCTGGAGAGGGACTTTGGGAAAGGGATGGAGGGACAGGACACAGGGAACGGCTTCCCAGTGCCAGAGGGCAGGGATAGATGGGATATTGGGAAGGAATTGTTCACTGGGAGGGCGGGCAGGCCCTGGCACAGGGTGCCCAGAGAAGCTGTGGCTGCCCCTGGATCCCTGGAAGTGTCCAAGGCTAGGGTGGACTTTGGGGCTTGAGCAGCCTGGGATAGTGGAATGTGTCCCTGCCCATGGAAGGGGGTGGCGCTGGGTTAAGTTTTATGTCCCCTCCCACCCAAACCATCCTGGGATTCTCTGATTCCAATATCTCATGTTTGAGCCTCACCAAGGCTGTTGTCAGTGCCAGCAATAATGAGAAGACACTGAGAAAATGACTTTCTTCTCAAAATCACTCAGATGATGTGAAAGAAAGTGAGCAACTGTTAATGAATGCAGAAGATGAAAGCAAATGCATTAAAAACTCCTCCTAAGAACCTGAATTTCCCCCTGGAATCCAAACCTGAATAATTTCTACAGTGCAAGCTCTGCGTGTACTTTATTAATGTTCTCCTAAATTGCAACTTGGAAAGCTGCTCATTTCATTCTACTCCTCAAGAACAGGCATCCATTTGATTAATTATTCTTAAACCAGGCTAGAATGTGGATTGTGTTTAACTAACAGAGCAATTACTTTTGCTTTCTAAAGGCCAAGAAAAAAGGTAACGAGCACTGACTGCTGCAAATGCTTGGTGCTACAACAATAAATTCCAGCTTGATCCTCTGCAACAAGAGCACTTCTTAATTATTTCTAATTTTACTTTCACTAAACACACAATTATGTTTAATGCCATCCACTAATACCAACTCCTGGCTTAGGGCTTGCTCCATTTTGTGCCAGTGAAAACAGGGAGGATTGAAACAGAAAAAGCTTAAAGACACAAAACTGACATTTCTTTAGGTCCTCCTTTGGGACTGACGACCTGTTTTGAGTCAAATGATTCTAAAGGGCAAAAGCAGATTCCCCCCAAGTTTCCCTTAGCTTTTCTCCACCCATTTCTTATCCCCTTGACTGACACACAAATACCTGTGCCTAAGAAATCCTCTTGGAAAACCAGGAAGGATTTCACAGCCTGTTCACGTTTCATGGGATGACTCCAAATGTGATTTGACATTTGTGCCTCATGTTTCATTTGCTTTCAGATGGAACAAATCATTCATTTCCCTAAATTACTTTGCCTTCCAGAATTTTTTATCTACTCCAGTGCCTTTGTCCTGTTATCTGCTCTCTACAGTTCCCTGGAAGGAGAATGGAGCCAGGTGGGGATCAAGGGACAGGAGGAGAGGAAACAGCCTTGAGTCATTCCAGAGGAGGTTTGGATTGAATAATTGGAATAATTTCTTCACAGAAAGGGTGGTTAAGCATTGACCAGGTCAGTGGTGGCGTCACCATCCCTGGAAGTGTCCCAAAATGTGTGGAAGTGGTGCTTGGAGACATCATTGGTGGTGCTGGTAGATGGTTGGACTTGATGATCCTAAAAGTCTTTTTCAACCTTAACAATTCTGTGATTCTTCAGCAGTTCTAAAGTTCATGGATTTGACACGATTCTTGGATTTACCACCATTCTTAGACTCCTGATTTTGATGAAGTAGAAGCTTCCCAATTCCCCAGTTCTCTGCCATTTCTGGGCTTATTTTGGGAAGGACTCTCATGAAACCAACAAAATAAAAAAAAACAGCTAGGGACAACTTTATTAAGCTCTGACCATTTTATCATTCCTGGTGCTTTAAACACATCATTTATTTGTTTTATTAAAAACAAAGAGCTTTTACTCTTAGCTATTAATATTTGATGCTAACTGTAGTCTGTATATTATATTTCCATTATTTTTCTCTCTCTTAAAAAAAAAAACAAAATAAAAAACCAAAACCCTATGGATCGTTAATTTTATGCCCACTTTCCTCCCAGTGCAGACCTGAAATTGCTGGATTTCCCCTGTAAAATCTAAACAAGGTGCTGCCAAAATGGAAAAAAAAACTTCAGGTGAAAACTGGCATTGAACATAAACTAAATGTTTAAATATTAATAGATCTAAAATGAGAGCTACAAACTGGCATGAGACACAAGAACCTAAAACTGAGTACAAACAAAACCTGGGTTTTAACTCAAAGTCATCCTTATGTAAACATCAACCATCAAGCAGCTTTAGAAAATGCAAATTTCAAAATTTCCTGTAAAAAAATCAAACCAGTGAGTACAAATTTTCCCTCAGTAAGTGAAGGTTATTACAAAAACTTCAGCCTTACCTTCACTTTAAGCACAGAAGAAAACATTCTGGCATCTTCAGACACCCCTCCAATGTACATTTTTTTGGTAAACACAGGTGCGTGGTCATTTTCATCCTTCACCTCAATAAAGACCTTGGCTGTATTACCTAAAAGATGTAAGGAAAAAGGAAAATAGAGTATTCTGTATTAATTTGTAATATCTCCTGACATTCATGCATTTATAGCTCAGGGAGGTAATGCAAGATGAGTGTAGGGATAATAAACTAAAAATAAACCCCTTAGACATCATAGAATGCTAAAATTGGATAATCCCAGGATCCCTGAGGCTGGAAAAGCCCTCCCAGCCCATGGAGTCCAAGCCGTGCCCAATGCCCACCTTGTCGCCAGCCCAGAGCACTAAGTGCCACCTCCAGCCCTTCCTTGGACACCTCCAGGCATGGGCACTCCAGACCTCCCTGGGCAGCCCCTGCCAAGGCCTGAGCACCCTTTCCATGGAGAAATTCCTCCTGCTGTCCAACCTGAGCCTCCCCTGGCACAGCTTGAGGCCGTTTCCCCTCATCCTGTCCCTGTTCCCTGGCAGCAGTGCCCGACCCCCCCTGGCTGTCCCCTCCTGTCAGGGAGTTGTGCAGAGCCAGAAGGTTCCCCCTGAGCCTCCTTTTCTCCAGGCTGAGCCCCTTTCCCAGCTCCCTCAGCCCCTCCTGGGGCCCCAGCTCCATTCCCTTTCCTAGACAAGTAATAGGGATCCATATCACACCTTAATTCTGCAGCTTTTGGTCCCATTAAATAGCCACAGATGTCACAAAGAGCTCATTAACAGCAGCTTTGCACCTTGCTTTATCTATTTTAATTACTCCTACTGCGTTCAAATATTTAACGGCTGATTCAGTCCTGGTGTCTGTAAACTCATAAATGGTCACACAGAGTCCTAGCTCAGCAGCCTCACCACTTAATTAATTTCCTGTGTTAATTGAAAGCATCCCTAAGCCTGTCCTCCTCCCAAAGCTGGCCTGGCCCAGGGGAACTCCAACAGCATTGTCTCACCTGAGAGGTTCAACACAAAACCCCAATGTTAATTTGGTTTTATTAAAGAGTTTCTGCTCCACCCCATTGAGCAATAAACATCTCCATGGAAAAACATTCAGCAAAAACCATGGACCTGGTGCCAAACAGATTCTACTGCACAGTAATCTCCACCAACATCTGCTTCATTCTTTCAGAGTCGTATCATCCAGAAAGATTGCTGGAAATGATGATATCCAGTTCATTAAAACCACATTTGCAAGTGATAAATCGCCTCCTTTCTGAGTTGGTCTTCCCAGCTCCTTTCAGTGCCAGGATAATTTCAATGTTGCACAGGTGCCACTGATCTGAGTTACTTGTACAATGCAGACTCTATAGAAAAGGCATAGGAGCTGTATATTTAGGGGAGGAAAACACTAAACCACAGACTATTTCTGACATGGCCAAAGTCATATTCTGCCTATCTGATGGTCCAGCTGAAGAGAAACAAATGATGGCTTCATAAATGGGACTGAAATCTGAAAAAAAAAAACCCAAATATTTATAATGCTGTCCCTGAGCCAGCAGAGTGTCCTGGGGCCAAGGAGGCCAATGGGATCCTGGGGGCAGCAGGAAGAGCATTGGCAGCAGGTCAGGGAGGGATCCTGCCCCTCTGGCCAGCCCTGCAGGCACCTCCGGAGTGCTGTGTCCAGCTCTGGATCCTCAGCACAGCAGGGACAGGGAGCTCCTGGAGCGGGGCCAGCGGAGGCTGCGGCGCTGAGGAAGGGCCTGGAGCATCTCGGTGCCCAGGAAAGGCTGAGGGAGCTGGGGCTGTTCAGGCTGGAGAGGAGCCCCAGCTGAGAGGGGCCCTCAGCCCTGGGTGTCCCTGTGTGCAGGGAGGGCTCCGAGCAGGGCCCAGGCTCTGCTGCGGGGGCCCAGCAATGGCACCAGAGCCACGGGCAGGGACTGAGCCCAGCAATTCCCCCTGCACAGGAGGCACAACTTCTTCCCTGGGCAGTGCCCAGCCCTGAACAGATTGCCCACTGAGGCTCTGGGGTCTCCTCCCTGGGGCTGTTGCAGAGCTGTGTGCACACAATGCTGTGCCCTGTGCCCTGGGATGGCCCTGCTGGAGCAGGGAGGTGGCACCAGGTGCCCACTGAGCTCCCTTCAGCCTGAGCCATCCTGTGGAGTTCTCCAGTGTGGAGAGAAGGCAGAAAAAAGAACGGAAAGCAAAGAAGGGAAATTAACATTAATTGTCAAATCTCTGTCTTCTTAAACCAGATCCTTAATGTCTCTGGCTGCAATACCAAACTAAAGTAGGAAAATGAGATTCCCAGCAGACTTTCCCACTGCAGCTCCACCTTTTTGGGAAGAAGGTGGCATTAATAGCAGGATTATGTGTGGAAGTGACCTTGCCCTGCTGAGCCTATAACGAACCCTATCACTGGCTGCTACCAGTTTGGTCCTAGAGGGAAGGTCCTGATTTTATCCATGCAGGTGGGATCAGGTGTTGGCTCACTTGCACTAGTTTTCTCTAATTCAAATTAAACATCATTTGCATATAGCTCACTTTTGTCGTGTCAGGCCAGTTTGGGTGAGGTGGCTCAGCCTTGCGCAAAGTTTGCCTTGTAATTTGCTCAACTCACCATTTGTTTAATTTGCTGGCAGTTCTCTGAGCTGCCAAAATGGTGATTTGTTTAGCAAAGGGTGAATGCTTTGAGAATGGAGAAATGGAAGTTATTGCATTAAGCACAAAGCAAATAAAATACCTTGCATATCCACAGGCCAACATTAGGACCATTGAATATCTGCCTGTGTTCCAGGTTCCTGCCTGATTTCTGGACACAGTTCTTCATTTTAGCAGATGGAGTGGAATGTGGCATCTGTGAGCTCCTCCCTATCTCGCCTTTGGATCCAATTCCACAGCTGGCTGCAGGAAAGGGTTCTCCACCAGCTACAGAATTTGCCTCACCCTGACAGTGGAATTCTCACCAAAATCTCTCAGCAGCAGCTGTGTCATGCGGGAAGGTCATGCCAGACCCTTTCCCATGGGTATTTTTCCCACTCCCTCTCCTTGATTCAGGAATATTCCCTGCACAGGGGCTCTGGTGCTCCCAAATCTTGCATCCCCTGCCCCTAGTCTGATGGAAAAGGCCACCAAGGAAGCGCACTCTTAGAGAGTCTGGTTTAGACTCTGTCATTAGACTCCTTTTTCCTTCATATTCCAAATTTTTAACTGCTTTTCGAAACACTGGGTGTGGGTCGAACCCTCTTTGTGAGAACAGTGATCATCACAGGCTGTTAGTATTCACACGCACCTTCCAGAGGGGAAATTTATACCCCCAAGTAAGTAAAACCTCCTATCTTTGGTGTCCTAAGTCTGGAATCCAGCTCCAGTTACTTTTTTTCTTCATGGATTCCAGGAATTGGAAGCAGCATTTACTCCTTGGTGGTAATTCTTGTGAGACCTCCCAGAATCCAAATATAAAATCGTATTACTTACGACTGTCCTGCTTAAAGAGCTGGCCAGGTGAAAGAACAAAAGGTATCTTTCCCTGGAGAAGACAGCACAGGCTGCCAAGGTGGCCAAAAAGAGTCAAGAAAATTGATTTCAGTGGTACCTCAGTCTCCTGCAAGGTTTCTTTTTCCTCCTCTTCTTCAGCACCCTGGAGATGAGCTGCAGTGCACAGAAAATACAGAACTGCAGCTGCTTCTAAGCCATCCTCAGTTTATAGGAACCAGCTAAATAATCACTGCCAAGACTTTTGGATCTTTCAGCTTCTGTGGTTTGCTTAAGGGGAGTGAAGACACCCTGAAAGCTGCTCTAAAGCAAAGATGAGGAACCTCTGAAACACCTAAAATTAGTAGACCATGAATAAGTAACACAGAAAACAAGCCCAACAAAAACTCCTGGGTTGCTGGTGTGTACTAGCATTTCATTCCCAGAAGTTTTTCCCAAACATCCTTGTTGAAAGATCTTTTCCACTCTCCCCATGTAAAAATGTGCCAGATCTGTGTGAGCCTCTAGTTCCTTGTCAGGCTGCAGAAACGAAGCTGAACTAAAGCAATGATTTTTGGACACTGGGACAGCATCAACGATGCTTTGAGTGTTCCCAGGTGAGTTTTACTCAGTGCTTTCACCAGCAGCACTGCACTTGCCTTCTGCAACATTCCAACCCAGCCATGGAATTCCAACAGCTGCTCTTCAGGCATGGATAACTAACATAAATCCCTGCATCTGCAAAAGCAATTCTGCAGGAGGCAACAGCAGATTTCAAAGAACCTTTCCAAAGTTCATCTGAATCCAACTGGGAGGGAGAATTGTAATTTGCCGGAGTTTAGGAGCACTTTGCTTTACTCCTGCCTTACAAGTGCGTGGAGCAGGCTTGGTGCTTTGGCAGGTGAGTCGTGCTGAACTGCAGCTGGGCTCCATCTCACATTCCTGGATTTGGCAGAACCAAGTAGGAATCAGCACTGAATATTTTTCAGTGGCATTTAGATCTAAATGAGCCCATAAAGCCGGAAGAAGATTATCATGCGCTGTCATTGCTCAAGAGTACAAAAAGAAGCAAACTGCAATGTGTTTGGAGCAGCACGAACCCAAGGTCTGATTTAAATCCATATAAAACCTCTTTTTCTAACAATTAATGACCTGAGTGGGAGCTCAGGTTTTATTCAGCCTCTCTAAAATGCACTGCTTTGCTGCCCAAAGAAATTGGAAGTTTGTCCCAAGCTCTCCCAGAGCTGTGAGGCAGTGGGATCAGGCTCTGCTTGCATTGAGTCCATCTGTCACAACTCCTGGATGTGGGAACTGCCAGAGTAGCCAACTTGTAAAGCACCACCAGCACCAACTTTTGCAACTAAAAACATAAGGCTGCTTTACTGTTACATCAACACAACAGGGACACAGAATTCATGCTCATATTTAATGTGGTAGAATCATCATTCCCAAAAACTATGGAACAGCTGCAGAATTTTAGTTGCAAAACTCCCATTTTCACTTTATTCCCAAAGGGTTTTTTGCATTTAGAAAACCAAAAACTGAAGAAGACAGGACTGCTGCCTTACTCCCAACCCCCAGAGCAAAGCCCTGCTCATAGCCAAGAGTACAGCAGAGCCAGGACAGTGCATTTGTACCAGCCCTGGGAGTGCCAAAGGTGACAAATAGTTCTGCCTGACTGGATAAAACAATAAAATAATCAATGGAAGGGTGATTTTGTTTACAAATCTTCCGACAGCAAGATACAAACCATGTCTAACAAGGTCATGTCACAGAATCATCCAGGTTGGAAAAGACCTCCAAGAACATGGAGTATGACCTGTGACCAGTCTCCACCTTGTCATCCAGTCAATTCCTCTTAAACACAGGAAAAGCCACCATGGGGTTCTGTCATTATCTTTACATCTCTAGGAATGTGAAATCACAGAATCCCAGGATGATTTGAGTTGGAAGGGACCTTAAAGCCCACCCAGTCCCACCCCTGCCATGGGCAGGGACACCTTCCACTGTCCCGGGCTACTCCAAGCCCCATCCAACCTGGCCTTGGACACTTCCAGGGATCCAGGGGCATCCACAGCTTCTCTGGACATGTTCACCAATACTTTGGTTCTACAAGTGGGATCAGGCTGAATTTAGAGGTAAAAGCCTCTCTTTGTTCCTCCTTGTCCATTCTGCCCCAATGCTCTTTGTCCCTGTGTTTAGGCAGCACTTTCTCTTTGCTGCTCCCTCTGCTTCCACACAAATCCTTCTGCTTCCTCCTACCCCTTATCTTCTTACCTCAAGGAGCATCAAGTCCAGCTCCTGGCCCTTCACAGGACAGCCCCAAGAATCCCACCCTGTGCCTGAGAGCATTGTCCAAACTCTATTAATATTGAAGGTCCTTCGGGGCTCAGCATCATCAGAATCCTCAAGGAGAACTCCAAGAAGCTTTTTAACTCATCCTCATCACCAAACCCAGCTCACCGTCCATTCAAATGAAGTAAAACCACACAGCAATTTAATATCATAAAGTTTCAGTTAAAGTAACTCCTTTAATGAGTTTGACTCTGTTGAAAGCAAGAATGTGACTTTTCATGATTTAGCATCATCTATGAAACCCCCAGTTTAAGCCACCAATTTGATGTTTCCATACTCCAAAGGACATCTCAATTTACTTTCTCTCCTCATATATTTATTCAATTATTGCAACGCTATCACCTGGCACCATCACTGAATGACAAGCTCAGTTACACTTAATGCACTTTCACTTTTCCGCTGCACAGATGAAAACTCCAGCTCTTACTTCTCTATAATTATTTCCTATAATACCATCACTGAAAACAATTTGGTACTCAGCTTCTGAGCTTTGTGACATTCAGCGCTGTGTGGTGGCTGAGCAATTTGTCAGGGCTGTGTTATTTACAGGATCCCAGGATCGCTAAGGCTGGAAAAGCCCTCCCAGCCCAATGGAGCCCAAGCTGTGCCCAATGCCCACCTTGGCCCCAGCCCAGAGCACTGAGTGCCACCTCCAGCCCTTCCTTGGACACCTCCAGGCATGGGCACTCCAAACCTCCCTGGGCAGCCCCTGCGAAGGCCTGAGCACCCTTTCCATGGAGAAATTCCTCCTGCTGTCCAACCTCAGCCTCCCCTGGCACAGCTTGAGGCTGTTTCCCCTTGTCCTGTCCCTGTTCCCTGGCAGCAGAGCCTGACCGCCCCTGGCTGTCCCCTCCTGTCAGGGAGTTGTGCAGAGCCAGAAGGTTCCCCCTGAGCCTCCTTTTCTCCAGGCTAAGCCCCTTTCCCAGCTCCCTCAGCCCCTCCTGGGGCTCCAGCACCTTTCCCAGCTCTGTTCCCTTCCCTGGACACACTCAATGTGTATCTCAAAATGAGGGGCCCAGAAATCCCTGCAGCTCCAGAGTAGGTCACCGACAAATTCCAGAACACATTCCACCGATTCAGGGTTATCCAAGACCAGAACTAGCAGCAGGTCACTGCCACTGGGTGTCACAGCTTTGTATTAATTCGATGTTGCATAATCCTGGGGCTGTGCATTCCTAGTCACCCAGTTCCAAAGTGGTTCATCAGTTCAACCTCAGCAAAGCCCACAGTGATGTGCTGATTGTGCCCCATCTCCTCCCACTGCAGCTCATCAATTCAGTGCCCTGAAATTCAGAAGTAGTGTTTAACCTGATTAAAATTCCACAAAAATAAACAAAGCGCCATGAAAATAGAAAAGAATTCATTGTATAAACGCAGTAATCAGACCCAGAAGTCAAGGGATCTCCATTACAAAGTCATAAGTGATTCAGCTGGCCAGACACTTCTAAAGTATTTTAAATATATACATTTATCAAATAATTTAGCCGTCACCCAGCACAGTGCACATTCTAAAGACTATATATATTGTATACTACTGGAGAACCAAAGGCACACTGCTTGTGTTCCTTTAAGCTGGCCTGAAGTCAAACTCCAGTCACTATCAAGCATTCCTGAATAAAGTAATTCACCCATTACTTTTTTGGAACTGCTGCTCAGTTGGGAGAGCTGCTCTAGTGCAGAGTGTGAGTCAGAAAAGGGAATGAAAGGAAGGACCTGCTGACTGCCTCATGTCTTCAGCCAAGTCAGACAGGTTTAGAGAAGGCTGTGTGCTGCGTGGAAGCCTGATCTGCTCCCTGGGTATTGCTTGGTTGTATTTTAATGGATATAACCATATCTGGATTTCTCCCAGGCACAGGGAGAAGCAGGCAGCTCTGCCTTTCTGTCCCTGGCAGGCACATCCTTGATGGTGGCTACATCAGCACAGGATCTCACCCTGCTCTTAACAAAGCCAAGCTCCTGACCACTGATTAACCCTGACTTGTCACACCCCACACATTCCATTCTTACTCGAGGAAGAAAAAATATCCATGATAGTGCAGGCTCAAAATCCCAAAATGTCCTGCTGGTTCTGTGGGTAACATTGGAAAGAAACCCTGGTGAAGGTATTGGAACTGCCACCCCTGCAAAGCGTCTCAGGCCATTCCCAAGATTTATGGCATGTTCCCAAATATTTGAGCACCTTCAACTAACATAGAATCCCAGAGTCCCAGAGTGGTTTGGGTTGCAAGAGAGCTCAAAGCCCATCCAGTGCCACCCCCTGCTATGGGCAGGGACACCTTCCACTATCTCAGGTTGTTCCAAGCCCCTTCCAACCTGGCCTTGGACACTTCCAGAGATCCAGGGGCTCTCTGGGCAAGTCAGGCTGAGAGATCCAAAAATGCACTGTGCGCTCCCATCATCACCTAAAAGACAGCAATGTCACTGGAGAGCAGTTTCAGCATTCTCAGCAAATACCAGCAATATCTAGGTAAAAAATATGGAAAAGGAAGGATTTTTGACACTTACTTTTGGAGGGGACTCGCAGGTTGGATTTCACCACCTGCAGGGAGTCTGCCTGCACTCGGAGCTCATAACTTTGGACACTTTCATAGTCCAGAGGCTTTTTCACGGAGATCACTCCTGTTCTGTTGTTAATGGCAAACACATCTGGAAGCCAGAAAAAACACAGGAATTTTATGACATACAGGGATTTTCAATGCCCAAGGGTTTTATTTTGGGGATGACACGATTCTCTGACACTGTCAAAGAAGTAATTCCCTCCCTGCCTCCTTCCCTCCCTCCCTCAGGCTTGGAAAACCCCATGTAGCTCATCTTTGAAGATATTTTTAAGGAGCGGAATGGCTGGATCTGCTCTGCTACTGGGATAACCAACCCAGCACCACAGAATCACGGAATATCCTGAGCTGGAAGGGACCTAAAGGATCAGGGAGTGCAACTCCCTGCACGGGACTTGACTACAAATGGAAAGATGGGACAAGACAAAGAGCCCACTCTCACAACAGGGAGGATGGGGAATTCTTTACATACATCCCAGTAATTCTGTATTATTTTGTCAAGATGTCCAGGTGGATAACAGAGACTACCCTGGCAGGGTGTTTTGTTTGGATACCAGGCTCTAATCCAACATTTGTTACAGCATGGCCGAGTCTATAATCTCTTAAACCAGATTTTTAAGCAAGTACAACTCCATCAAAGCTATTTATGTTTTTATTTTGATGTGCCATGGACTCACACTATGTGGCAATTTTCACATCAGTGAGAATTATTTTCATGCTAATTAATCTGATCTTTAGCTTATCTCCAAAGGCTTGATAATGTTAGTTACAGAAACACATAGAATGGTTTGGGTGGGAAGGGACCTTAAAGTCCATCCAGTGCCACCACCTGCCATGGGCAGGGGCACCTTTCACCATCCCAGGTTTTCCAAGCGCTATCCAACCTGGCCTTGGACACTTCCAGGGATCCAGGGGCAGCCACAGCTGCTCTGGGCACCCTGTGCCAGGGCCTACCCACCCTCCCAGGGAACAATTCCTTCCTAATATCCAATCTAAATGTCTCTGTTCCAGCTTGAAGCCATTCCCCTTATCCTGTCCTTTATAAAAAGTCCCTCTCCAGGTTTCTTGTAGGTACCTTCCAACTCTGAAATTCTCTCCTACTTGTCCAGATGGGGTGGGATTTAACTCAATGATCTGAGAGTTGTTTTCCAACCTTAATGACCGTGATTCACCTTAGCAGCTTTATTTTTCTACACTTTCTTGCAGATCTCTCCAGGTTCCCCATAACCATAAGACTGAAATATTAATATTATTATTATTACACTTACCCTCTTCATTCCCTGACACAATGGAGTACACAACTGTCTGGTTCAAGGCGGCTGCAGTGACAACAGTGACCACGGTTCCCTTCGGGGCACTTTCACTCACTGGGGGGGGTCTGCAGAGTGGAACAGAAGCATGTGTCACATTCCTGAACAGCAGATTATTGGAACTTATTCCTCAGGTTAGTATTTCCTCCATCTATTAGGCTGCCAAAGGATCTGTTATTAAGGAAAATCATATTAAAAAGGAAAATGTTTAACCTTTGGAAATGCAAAACCCACTGAGAAGTCCAGTAGACAAGAGGTGGCAATGTAAAGATCTAATGATTCTTGGATCTGAGAAGTGGAACAATGGGGAATAATGAGGAGAAACAAGAACCACCACAGCCTGATAAATTGGAAGTAAAAGACAAAATAGATCTTTTCTACATATATTTTATATAGATCTGTAATATATCTCTTTTATAATAGATCTTGAATATATTCAAGTCTACTAAGAAAACTCAGTAATCTGTCAGAAAACCAAGCAGGAAACTTCATTCATGGGTAAAATTCCATGCCTTAAACAGGAATCACTTTGGGGCTACCTCCACGGGAATTTCCACTCTTCACAAAGATCCAAAAATTTTCCTGCCAACACATTTTGGTAATAAAACACAAGATGCTTTTCAGGAAATGAACTGCAACCCAAGGCTACCCAATCACTGTGAGTGTGGGGATGCCCTGGCACAGGGCGCCCAGAGAAGCTGTGGCTGCCCCTGGATCCCTGGAAGTGTCCAAGGCCAGGTTGGATGGAGCTTGCAGCAGCCTGGGATAGTGGAAGGTGTCCCTGCCTATGGGATGGGGTGGCACTGGCTGGGCTTTAAGGCCGTTTGAACCTAAACCATTCCATGACTCTGTGCTGATGTCCTTAAACCAACAATCCAAACAATTTCAACAAGGAGAAGTGAAAAGCTTGAGCTCATCTGAAATCCTCCTTCTCCTCAGATTTTCCTTATGGCAAGCAATGGTTGAATTCATGCCTCAAACTCTTCAAAATAAATTTAAAAGGAATTTTTGACACTCATCCATGAATGTAGATTTTTTTTTTTAAATATATTATGCAGGTATTTTCAAATTTTAAAAATTACACTCATTTGATAGATAACAAAATAAACACCAGATGAGGATCTGCTCAGAGAGGCTCCTGAGTCTGAAGATCAGTTGTGCACCAATCTTCAAAATTCTCGACAGAATCTACAGCTGCTTCTTTCCGGGGAATATAATGGAGGAATTTGGAAGACCAAATCGCACCTGGAGAAATGGTCTAGTGGTGTCCCTGGCAGTGCCGGGGGAACAGTTTGATTTGATGATCCCAGGCCTAAATAATTCTGTGATTCCATGAATACTTATCACTTTCCCCTTGCATCTTCCAGGTTTTCAAATCCTCCACACCACATTTTCCCATTCTAAAAGCAGGGAATAGGCAGGGCCCTGAGACAGCCAGAGTTCCAGGAACACTGGGACAATGCTCTCAAGGACAGGGTGGGATTGTTGGGGTGTCTGTGCAGGGCCATGAGCTGGGATCAATGATCCTTGTGTGTCCCTTACAACTCAGGATATTCCATGATTTATATGAAAGTTGTAACCCCAGGATACAATCCCAACTGCTGAACCCAAATTTTCCCATCAAGGAGTGGCCAGTCTTCCCCTGAGCTCTACCTTACAAACACTTCCTTTGGAATCAATATTGCTTCAAACTTCCTAGAAAAATTTAGAGATAATGAATATATGGAATTAAGTTTTGGATTATGCATGTAACAGCGATCTGCTCTTTTATACTCAAACACATGCACAGAGCAGATCCCTCTGCTCCCACAGTTCTGCGTCAGTGGTTGGAATAAAATTCCTCGTTGCTCCTTTATTTATTAAGCTCTAAACCCATTGCTATGAAAAGCTTTTTAGTGTGCATTTTACCAAAGCAAACGCTAATCTTAGGGATTAAAAAGCTGCCAAAAGGCAGGGAAGGACAGGGGAAAAAAGCTACCAAAGCTGGAAGCATTTAAAGCTGGAGTTCTTTTGATGAGGTCAGAGGAAAACTGCCCTTTTTATGCTGCATTATAGATGATGTTGTTTTCTTTGTCTTCTAAAGGGGTGGGAGCGGAACAAAGGCCCTACATTTCATTCCCAGCATAATTCCAGGATATTTCTGCAGTGGGAATGACCTTATAGCTCCCTCTGCCAGTGCTGAATCCAATGGATTGACAAATCAATAATAATTATTGAGAACTTTTGTGTTTGCTCTGGAGGGAGAGGACAGAACCGCACAAGTTCCCCCTCTCTCTCCCCCCACCCCTGTGGTAATTGAACTGATTTTGCTCCCTTTCTTTAATTCCAGGGATTGGGAACAACAGGAGTATTCCTCTGGATTGTGGAGAAGCAAAGCAGCAAAAGATGAGCATCCAACTTCCTATATCTTGCTCTTCATCCTGTGCTTCCAGCTCTAATAACCTTTCTAAGGGAATTAATTCCTTATTTTCCAATGTTTGAATGGTTAAGATAGAAAATGGTGCTTTTTTTTCCCCAACATATTATTTGAAGGTGTTTTAGGGCACAGGTGAAGGTGTTTTTATGCCATAATTTTGCATCACTGGATGATAAAAGCTGGAATTTTCGTGGGAAGAGGAAAGCAGGAGAATCCGGCCCAAGCCACCCAAAAAAAGGACTAGAAAACCCCCATGGGAGTGGAAGGGAAGGGAATTTCTGTGAGCTCAACACCATTGGGGGGGCAGGGAGGGTGAAGGGATTGGTTTGGCACTGTCCCCTGGGTAGGACTGGTGTGTCACTGTCACCTGGGTAGGGTTGGTGTGTCTCTACCTCCCAGTCCATTGCTGACTCCAAGGAACCAG
This sequence comes from Rhabdornis inornatus, assembly GCA_013397075.1. Classification (NCBI taxonomy): domain Eukaryota; kingdom Metazoa; phylum Chordata; class Aves; order Passeriformes; family Rhabdornithidae; genus Rhabdornis; species Rhabdornis inornatus. The sequence goes on from VWZS01002820.1 coordinate 1,104,956, forward strand.
AGTTATTAAAGTTGGAAAAGACCTCCAAGATCATCAAGTCCAACCATCAACCTGCTCACCACTAACATGTCCCCAAGTGCCACATCCACACAGTTTATCAACACCTCCAGGGATGAGGACTCCAAACCTGCCTGCGCAGCCCCTGCCAAGGCCTGAGCACCCTTTCCATGGAGAAATTCCTCCTGCTGTCTAGCCTGAGCCTCCCCTGGCACAGCTTGAGGCCATTTCCCCTTATCCTGTCCCTGTTCCCTGGCAGCAGAGCCTGACCCCGCCGGCTGTCCCCTCCTGTCAGGGAGTTGTGCAGAGCCAGAAGGTTCCCCCTGAGCCTCCTTTTCTCCAGGCTGAGCCCCTTTCCCAGCTCCCTCAGCTGCTCCTGGGGCTCCAGCCCCTTCCCCACCTCCGCTCCCTTCCCTGGAATTGCTTTGCAATATTTGAAACATTTTCAATGAAATGGTTCCTTTCTGAACTTCTGAACTCACCACCTTCTCAAATCTGTGATTTCTGATTCCTTCCAAGACTCACACGCCCAGGATCCATATCCATCCCACCCCTGGATGTAAGGAGGTCCCTTGCAATAAATGATAATCCACTTTCATCCCACAAATCTTAGGGATAAACCACAATTAACACCCACTTTAATCCCCCCCCTCACCTCAGCCTTATCCAGAGTTTTAATCTTCTCTTCTCCACACAACCACCCTTTGACCTTGACAACTTCAATCTATTCCCAAACCACTGTTTCATCCATTTCCATGGTATTTTCTTTCATGACCATCACAGCAATGTGGCATTTAGGCTCTTTGATTCACTTTAACTTTTCCACAGCTATAATAATGGTATCCTAGGAGCATCCAGGGTGGAATGGAAACATGGAGAGACCCCATTGATTTCTCTGAGTATGAAACCACAAAATGGGTTTGTTCCTTAGAAAATAAATAAAGCAACCACAAAGAAGAACACGATTAAAACAAAGAGATCATTTATGCACAAAAATGCTGAAAATAAATGCAAATAAAAAAATCTCAGAATTTGCTATTTTCTAATTATTTGTGTCTTGATCAGAGTGGGAAAGGGAGACTGAGCACGTCTCAAATACCTTGCAGGGCACTACTACTGAAAGTGTCCAAGTGAAATTTTAACTTTTCCTCTCTACTTTTCGGCTTCTTTTTTTTTCCTGTGCTAAACACATCACTCTCAACCCTTTTTCAATTTGCCCGATAGCCAATATGCTTTAAATTCACCATGAAACTTGTCTATCTCCAAAAGCATGAATGCGAGATTTAATAAAAAATTAAATTTCAAGCCAGCAAACCCAATAATAATTTGGAAAATTGGTTTAGAGCTGAAGCTTAATAGTGGGATGTGAATGGACTCCATATGAGCCACTTCAGTTGCCTCTACTTTGTGGACTTCATATTTTGTATCTATTTATATAGAATATTAGGATACAAAATATTTTATATATTTATATTTAAATTTATGGAGGTCCATAAAAACCCCTCATAAATTAAGTTTTAGTGCTGTTTAATTACACTGTTCACCTCAACTTGATTAACATTGAGGGTATTTTTATTCTTAGGATGGTAAGAGGGCCAGAGCAGCTGTGGCTGCCCCTGGATCCCTGGAAGTGCCCAAGGCCAGGTTGGACAGGGCTTGGAGCAGCCTGGGACAGTGAAAGGTGTCCCTGCCCATGGCANACTTGCATCCCACAAATCTTAGGGATAAACCACAATTAACACCCACTTTAATCCCCCCCTCACCTCAGCCTTATCCAGAGTTTTAATCTTCTCTTCTCCACACAACCACCCTTTGACCTTGACAACTTCAATCTATTCCCAAACCACTGTTTCATCCATTTCCATGGTATTTTCTTTCATGACCATCACAGCAATGTGGCATTTAGGCTCTTTGATTCACTTTAACTTTTCCACAGCTATAATAATGGTATCCTAGGAGCATCCAGGGTGGAATGGAAACATGGAGAGACCCCATTGATTTCTCTGAGTATGAAACCACAAAATGGGTTTGTTCCTTAGAAAATAAATAAAGCAACCACAAAGAAGAACACGATTAAAACAAAGACATCATTTATGCACAAAAATGCTGAAAATAAATGCAAATAAAAAAATCTCAGAATTTGCTATTTTCTAATTATTTGTGTCTTGATCAGAGTGGGAAAGGGAGACTGAGCACGTCTCAAATACCTTGCAGGGCACTACTACTGAAAGTGTCCAAGTGAAATTTTAACTTTTCCTCTCTACTTTTCGGCTTCTTTTTTTTTCCTGTGCTAAACACATCACTCTCAACCCTTTTTCAATTTGCCCGATAGCCAATATGCTTTAAATTCACCATGAAACTTGTCTATCTCCAAAAGCATGAATGCGAGATTTAATAAAAAATTAAATTTCAAGCCAGCAAACCCAATAATAATTTGGAAAATTGGTTTAGAGCTGAAGCTTAATAGTGGGATGTGAATGGACTCCATATGAGCCACTTCAGTTGCCTCTACTTTGTGGACTTCATATTTTGTATCTATTTATATAGAATATTAGGATACAAAATATTTTATATATTTATATTTAAATTTATGGAGGTCCATAAAAACCCCTCATAAATTAAGTTTTAGTGCTGTTTAATTACACTGTTCACCTCAACTTGATTAACATTGAGGGTATTTTTATTCTTAGGATGGTAAGAGGGCCAGAGCAGCTGTGGCTGCCCCTGGATCCCTGGAAGTGCCCAAGGCCAGGTTGGACAGGGCTTGGAGCAGCCTGGGACAGTGAAAGGTGTCCCTGCCCATGGCAGGGGGTGCCACTGGATGGGCTTTGAGGTCTCTTCCAATCCAAACCGGTCTGGAATTCCATGATTCCCATGGAAGCTCTTTTAATCCTTTCACCAGTACAAAAAAACCTACCTTGTCTTTCTGTGCTTTCTTAAAAAAAGATAGACATTTTAGAGCAATAAACCATAATTTAATCAAGTTTTATACATCTTTTAGAGCAATAATCCATCAATTTATCAAGTTTTTGCTTTCCTAGTAGCTACCCGAACAGCTTGTCCCAGGCAATGATAATTTTTTTTTTTTGAAAAAAGTATTTTTGTCTTAATTAGATGTATTTATGGACCAGTTTATTTTCAGAGTGTCACATATTCCTTCCGGGACTTGATATCCTGCTTTTCTGTCTCAATTCCCAAATTGGCTGGAGGCACTCTGACCTTCCCATAGTATTTATCTCCAAAACAAATGACAAAGGAGTCTGGACATTGCTCCAGTGATCCTGTCTTAACCGGTTGTATTTTAATGCAAATGTCAGGTTTTGTTCTCCTGATCTCTGTGTTCATGTTATCTCTCCAATCTTCCCAAATTAAATCTGAGGCTATGAAGGCAGGAATATTCCTGTCAGGATTCTGCAGAAGTAAAAAAAAAGGGGAAAAAATTCCAACCCAGCACAACGTAGGGCGCAGTCACACACTTGGATTAGTCAGACTGATGGGATAAATTCCAGGGATAACATGGCTGGAAGGATAACACATGGCTGGATGCCAATGGGGTTTAATACTAAAATTATGGATAATTTCAGTTCCATATCCACACCCTCAGAGTGATTTATTCCTACATTTCATTAACATGGTGTTGGGAGCTCTGACTCTCAGCCTTTCCAAGAACAGATTCCCTGCTGGGATCTGGCTCCCTGTGCTTTCCTCTTCCCCTGGAAACATCTCACCAGAACATTTCATTGAAAAATAATTCCTAAAATTCTAGTTTCCTTTTCATTTGGTATAAAGAAGTACAGGATTTTAATAAAATGCAATCAGCACTACTAACACAAGGAAAAGTAGAGGGAAAAGGATCCTTCACCTGGTAATCACCTGGTAACTCACTCCCTAATTTTTCCATGGCAAATCCTGCTTCAGTACCTGTTGTAAAAATAATTTAATTTAACTTTATAATCACATCTGCTAATTTTTTATTACAAACCGAACAAAGTATCAGCAGAAAAATCACTCTAAACCAGTGATTCCAAAGGGAAAATCACACACATTTTCCCAAATCCACACTACCACTGATGTGAGATGCAAATTCCAAATGCATGTTGGAAGCTCCAGCTTAAGTGAGGAAAACAATGACTGCTTTTACCCCCACATCTCAAAAATGCTGCAACTAGAAGGTTAATGTAAATTCCATCCTAGGAAAGCTGGGAAAAGCAGTGGTAGAACCTGGATATTCTGGGAAAAGGATGATGCAAATGGATACCAGCATTAAACAAAACATTTTCAGGGACAAAACACTTTTGAGGGACAAAAAGAATCCTCTGTGGACTCTGACAAGAAAGGGAAGATTATTCCTGAGGGGAAAAATTTTCCCTAACAGGGGGAAACCCAAGGGAGCTCTGCTAGGAGGAGAAAAGGGAAACTTCAGTAAACAGAGGTTTAAAGAAATGCAGCTCAGGAGCTGCCTGATGGAAAAACATCTAAGGTGGAATTGATATCCTGGCAGTGTCCAAGGCCAGGCTGGACAGGGCTTGGAGCAGCCTGGGATAGTGGGAGGTGTCCCTGCCCATGGCAGGGGTGGCACTGGATGGGATTTAAAGTCCCTTAAAGCTGAAAACACTCCAGAATTCTCTGATTCATCAAGGCCTCAGCCATTCATAGATATTGAGAACCCAATATCCCAAGTTGGAAAGGACCACTCTTTCCAATTCCTGAGCTCCAACCCAGAGCACTGTGGATGCTTTTTCCACCTTTCTGCAGGAAGCACCAAATTACAGAGATTCCAGCCATGGAATGCCACCCCCTACACTCACTGTCACTGTGTAGGGTTCCCCATTCCCTATTTCCCAATGGGGAAAACTGAGTGAACAGCAGGAAACTAGAGAACTGGGGAAAATCTCTTGGAATAACTGACTCCTGATACAGCTCCATGATTTTGTTTTGTGAAATCCTTTTGCTTGGATGGTGTTTGACTCCAAATTGAAGGATTTAATTGGGTGGAAAACATTACAACATCTCTTCCACCGAGGGAGAACGAGCTCCTTGTGTCCCCAGATCTCCCTGTTTAGGCAGAACACATTTCCACAGCAGGGCGGGTACTGGGAAAGAAATAAAATTAAATAAAATTCCACACTACATTTACATCGAGTTACAGCCTCGAATTCACAGCTTCCCGTATTTCCCCATAAAACTTTGGATTGCTGGGCAACTGGACACGTTTTCCAGCAGGTTGGGGAGTTGTAATGCAACACTAACAGAAGCTGTAAGTTTGCAAAATTCCCCATTTTTCCTATTCTGGAATGACTGAACACCTGGTTAATGTACCCACAGGCACTAATTAGGAAGCAATGACGCTGCCCCTGGCTCCCATTCCATTCCCTGCTACAGCAGCACTTTGCTACGAGCAATGACCTTCCCCTTGCAGAGGATGCGGAATTTATTAATTAACACAATACCAAAAAGACCCCAAATCCCTTTCAACTTTTACTGTTTTAAATTGAGGACGTGCTCATAAAGAGGACAGGCTTGCTAAAAATACCTCTTTATATTCATCTGAGGTTCCAGTTACGTCTGGTCTCCACTGTTTCATAGCGCTACTAATTAATATCTGTTAATTAAGAAACGAAAGTGCTGCCATAAGTTGTTGTGAAGTAATGGAAACTTCTGGATTAAATCCTGATCCAGAGGTGATCTGGGTGAAGTCAGGACAAAAGAAAGAAGAGCTTGGGAAAAGGGCTCTGTATGGCAGATTTGATTTTCTCAAAATATTGATTTGTTTGGTTTATTGGGTTTTAACCTTCTTTTCCTGGTTGTCCAGAGGAGCTGTGGCTGGAAGTGTTCAAGGCCAGGCTGGACAGGGCTTGGACCAACCTGGGATAGTGGAAGGTGTCCCTGTCCATGGCAGGGGTGGAATGAGATGAATTTTAAGGTCCCCCCCAACTCGAACCATCTGGAATTCCATGGTTCTTTGTCCAGAGACCATTTTGCTGGCACAAAGCAGGATGAGATCATATCCAGCATTAAAAACTTCAATAAATTGTGTGAATTGTCTCGTCCTGTTCGTGGCAGGGGTGTAGCAAGTCTCCCTGTCCCTACCAACCCACTCTGCAGGCTCTCCAGGCTGTCAATGGGCTGGAGACACTGGAAGTGTCCATGTCTTCCATCAGTTCTGTAGAAAAACAGTGGAATCCGACTGACAGCCAACACCCTGAGGGAGATGTGGTGACAAAAGCAGCATCAGCCATGTTCTTCCCTGGCATGAAAGGTCAGCTGGCTCTGAGGTGGCCCAGCCATCTCCAATTAAACATCCACACGCTCCAGCACTTTGATTCTTTAGGATTTTTTTGCCTATTTTCTCCAGACTGTGTTTTTTTGTGGAACAATGCCTGGCTTGGAAAATACTTTGGTTGTCAGGCACTGCTGCCATCAGCTCTCTCTGAATCATCCTTAACATCCATGGCAAGGACAGACAAGGACCCACACTGCTAATGCAGTTCAGCTCCTGGGCTGCACAGGGGAGATCCAGCTGGAGCACTGGGACCATACAGGGCTGAGCACAGAGTCATCAGGCTTGGAAAAGTGCTCAGAGGCCATTGTGTCCAACTGGGAACCCAGCAGCACCCTGTTCCCCACTAACCACGTCCCCAAGTGCCACATCCACACAGCTTATCAACATCTTCAGTCATGGGCACTCCAAACCTCCCTGGGCAGCCCCTGCCAAGGCCTGAGCACCCTTTCCATGGAGAAATTCCTCCTGCTGTCCAACCTGAGCCTCCCCTGGCACAGCTTGAGGCCATTTCCCCTTGTCCTGTCCCTGTTCCCTGGCAGCAGAGCCTGACCCCCCTGGCTCCAAGCTTTTTCCAGGCAGCTGAAGAGAGTGAGAAGATTGCCCTGCTGCTGCTCTGCTTCTAAGAGGGAGTGAATGCTGGAGTGAGAAACATCCCAAATCCTACCTGGCCTCCTCTTGCCAGTCCCATCCAGAGGAGCCAAGGATGCAGAAGATCCCCTCTGGTGGACTTTTGGGGGGATCTCTTGCAGTTATTAGGAAGGAACTATATTTTATCCCCCAGTTATCGCAAATAAACTGCTCCATTTTATATTTTCTGGATCTCAAAGCCCTCAGCTGCCATTTACTGTTTGATATGGAGAGCACAGCAGTGTTTAGAAGTCTCCAGAATAATTTACAATCTAAACAAAGAAGGTGGAGGGAAAAGAGACCAATTAATTTGCCCCAAATGATGCAACAATGCAGAGGGTGAGCCAGTGAATAAATATCAATCTGCCTTCATCCACTTGACTGGTGTCTCCTCTGGAAGTAGCTCTAAGACATGGATAATGATCAATCAAAGTCTCCCTGGGTGTGAGGAGGGCTCCAAGCAGTGCTGGTGTTCCTCTGGCAGAGCTGCCAGGCTCCGCAGCTCAGCTCAAGGCAGAGTGGCACTTTCATCCCCCTTTCTGCTCATGCCATCTGCTCTCTCTCTCTCTTTCTCTTTTTAATTTATTTTTGATTTTGTAGCACAGGCTGCAGCTTTATTCTGTAAAACTGTTCAACTGTGACCTTTCCCTAAATACACAGGAAGGAAGTTTGTAAACCAGCTTGAAAACAGTGCTGGAATCATCCAGATTATGGTAATTAGACAAGCAAAGATCAACACCAATCCACTCTAAAGCCACTAATTCTCAATCCATCTGAAATTTGAGCACCCACATCCAGCAATTTTTTCATTTTGCAAGGGGCACCATTGCTCTGTGCTGCCTTTCACCCTAAAGATATCCTGTGTCACTGGAAAATGAGGTCCTGTGACACCTGCCAGTTCCGGATTGTATCACTGTCAACAAACCAAACACAAAGCACAGCTTGCAGAGTGTGACAATCCCTGAAAACCTTAGGAATCAACACTAGTCCTGTTCCCAAATATTTGAGAGTCTCCAAGCTGAACCAGAAACTTCTGGCGTTGTTTTAATTTCATTTTTGACATTGAGGAAAATAAATAACTGCTTTTGCTGTCCCCAAAAGATTTTAAGAGCTTCATAACACTGTTCAAAGAATTTCCCAGAAATGGAGCTGTGCTTTGGAAAGGGAAACCAAGCTGTCCAGATATTCCAAAGAGTTCACAGGGACACAAAGATAACCTGGGTTATTCAGGTGTTGTCATCAAAAGGTATTATGGGCTACGAGTCACATTTACTGCAAGAGTTCTTCACTGTAGTGAAATAACATTCCCAGATGCTGAGATAGAACTGGAGCTCAGGGCAGGCTCAGGAATCCCACAATCCCAGAGTGGTTTGAGTTGGAAGGGACCTCAAAGCCCATCCAGTTCCACCCCTGCCATGGGCAGGGACACCTTCCACTATCCCAGGTTGCTCCAAGCCCCAAAGTCCAACCTGGCCTTGGACACTGCCAGGGATCCAGGGGCAGCCACAGCTTTTCTGGGCTCCCTGTGCCAGAGCCTCCCCAATATCCCATCTATCCTTTGGCAGTGGTAACCCATCCCCCCTTGTCCTGTCACTCCAGTTCCTGTCACAGGGTCCCTCTCCAGCATCCCTATATCCCTTCAGACCTTCAGGAAGGTGCTTTGAGGTCTCCATACACCCTTCTCCTCTCCAGGCTGAACATTCCCAGCTCTCCCAGCCTGGCCCCAGAGGGAAGATGCTCCAGTCCCCTCAGCAATTTCTGGGCCCTCTCTGGACTTGCTCCACAGCAAGTTTGCTTCAACAGACACCTGCCTGCCCTGATCTGAAATTTCAGTCACAAATAGACATGTTTTTATTTGCTACATTACCCAAAGTAATGCAACAAACACTGCACACCTCTGGAGATAACTAAGAAACTGTAGGGAGCAGCAGGAACAATTTCTCTCTCAAGAAAAATCCTTCAGCAAAGCACTGTTATTAAATGCAAAGTTTGTCATTTTGCACTGGTCCTTCAGATTTCACATTTGTTTGAAGTTAAATACAAAATTAGGAGAAGAGAGGCATGGTTTTGATATTTTTCACTGCTTTAAGTGAGAAATATACTAATACTCCCATCATGAGGACAAATAGAGTGCAGATAACGAATTTTTGTCTAAATTCCTTTAAATAGCTGAGCAAGCCCATCTTTTAGGGCTTACTGAAGACAATTTATGTTCAATTTCTGCTTTCTGATTCTCTGCAGTCATTGGATTTGGAAATATCTGTACAAACTACATTCTGCTGCTGATTATGTCACTACAGTGGCATAGAGATAACACTTTGGAACTTCTGGATATCCTGAAGCCGCTTGCCCTGATCTTATCACTTCCTATTATTGTACAGATGTCAAATTCATGAATGCATTCTCTGTTACAAAATATAACAAACTAATCAGCCTGTGCCCCACTTTTTGGTTTGCTTTTGATCAGTTTTAAGACACTGAGGTCGATGCTATTGAATTGTCAGAGGGTAAATTTATGAAATTATGCTTCTGTGGTGATAATAACCATCACCTGCACCTCTAATATTGAAGAGATCAAATCTTGAGTTCTCTCATTCCTCACACAAATGGTGTAGAGGCTCAAAACACTCTCCAGGAAACTTAGCCTGCAGCCCTGGTGATCCCAGTCCCAATTCAAGGGCATGAAATTTGTTTATCCAAGTGACTGATATTTTCAACAATTTCTGAGGGGAAAATTTCAAGCAAACCTTTCCTCACTATCACCATCAGCCCAGATCTTTCCAACTGGTGACAACCTGCTCAGAGAGTAAAATTCCACCACAACAGAGTATTTTTAAGCTCTATTTTAGCCTAGCCTTCAAGCAGGACTTAATTTTGGCTTTAAAAATACCAGTTTTAGGGTGAAAGAATGAAGTCTTTACCTGTATTCATCCTGTGTGAAGCGTGGGATGACTGAGGGCTGCAGCACCGCAATTTCCACTGTGGTGGTGTTGAACTTCACTGGGTCCCCATCATCGTAGGCAATGACCACCAGCTACAAACAACACAGAAAATCAGGCTCTGACTACACAAAAGAACATTTTTCATCCTGACTTCCAGCAATTCTGGTATTTGCAGGGTCTAAAAAATCAGACGTGGTTTTCTTTTGCTGTAAGTCAAGCGTTGTGTAAGAACCTAACACGGAGGGAAAAGGTGACAGCCATCCTCAGGTCGAACCTCTGCTGGAAAATTTACAGAAACATGGTAAACTGGAGGAATTTCTTCCTGGAAAGGGTTGTTAAACATTGGAATGGGCTGCTCTGGGAGGTCTGGAGTCCCCACCCCTGGAGGTGTCCAAGAAACTGCTGGATGTGGCACTCAGTGCTCTGGCAGGGATCGGTCACAGGTTGGACGGACTCCACGATCCTGAGGGCTTTTCCAACCTCAGTGATTCTGGGAGTCTATAACTCCCAATAAAACAAACGGCAAGAGCCCTGGGTGAGAATTATCTGTTGCTGACATTACTATCCAGAACCAAGGGCTCATGTTAGAACAAAAAAAATTAACATTACTTACAACCCCCCTCCAAAAAGTCCTCTGCAGAAAGGAGATGCTCTAAGCTCAAATATGGACAAGACCAAATTACCTTCTTTTAAATGAGGCCTGTTATAAATATTGTGGTTTTAAAAAATCTTTTCTCATGTCTATTTGTTGATTTAGTCTGTGATTTTGTGCTGGCACAAGCATGCTCATTTGTTTTTAGCTTTCACACGGAATCTCCTTGCAAAGGATGTGACTCCAGCCCACTGAAGAAGGAACAATGGGCATTTTTCCAGTTTTCTCCCTAAATTTTTCCTTATTTCTGGAGATCGCTACATGAGGCAGGTCTGCCCTTCATTCTAGCAGAGCATTTTCAACTCATTTCTTCCAGTTCAAGCTATTCCACAATAACCCTTTCTTTTCCAGCCAGTGTATCAGGAAAGTCACCAGTGCGAGATATAATTGGAGAAATTATCCAGATGTTAAAGAGTGACTGGAAAAATTCCCAGAGGATTCAGCAGCAGACACAAGCCTAGTAGCCTCGAAGCAAATACCAACTCCAAGTGTTCCTATCACTGATTTCTGGGGTCTTCTCTGTGTTTTTTTCCTAAGAATCCACATTTTCTGAAAAGTAATTCCTTGCTGAATGTCCCATTTACTGCCCTAATATGAAGTAGTGTGGGATAGATCCCGCTTTTGGAAAACAGCCCCACAAAATAAGTACTAAGAAGTAAAAACAACAAGTGCAGCAATAGGAAAGTTCCACTCTGGTGATGTTAACCAAGAAAAAATCCTCTTCTCCCTTGGGTTTTATTATATTAATTAGAAACTTAAAAGGACTTAAATTAGCACTGTCCTAAACCAGGGACTGCTCCAGCTCAAGTAGCCCTTGATGGGACAGTCGGGAGTGGAAAACAGTGGACAGCTGTATTCCTTATAATGGAAAGTGTGCAAGAAAACCTCTCTTTAACCCTCATTTCAGAAATAAATAACTGAAAGAGGAAAAAAACACCTTAATGACTGTAAGGAGGTTTCCAAGTAGGGAAATTACATCAAACCCAAGATAATATGGATATAATTTTTTTTCCTTACTGACCCACTTTTATTTTCTTTTTTTTTACTAGCACCTCCCTTCATAGATCTTAAAGGGCAGATGTTATACTGATTTAGGTCAAAATCATACCTTAATCCACACTAATTGACTCCAGACTCTTTAGGACCAGTGACAACAAAATGGGAATTTAGGTTTCCTTAAAATCAATGTTTTTACATTAAAAGACTTGTGAACAGGAGCTCCTGAGCTACCCAGCTGTGCAGTAACTTTATTTACAGGATATCTTGCTTTTCTTACAAAGTTCTCCCCAGATTCTCCCCAAAAGCCCTGTTGAAAGTGAACTTGGGTAAAATGAGGGTTCCCCAAGTTACCTCCCTGTTTTCCCCACCCTCCCAACAGATGCAACCACATCCATTCAAGACATTCCTGAAATCACAATGGCATGAAACACATGCCAGGAGAAAAAGAAGGAAACAAAGGAGCAAATAGAATTGAAATTTTGCATGGAAATCCAGTGGAAGGTTGGATTTGCTCTTGGAGGTCTTTTCCAACCTTAATGATTCTGGGATCTTACTATGCAATAGAAAAAACAAAGGAGAACCATGACAGCAAAAGGAATGCGAGCAAATTCAGGGAACATTTCCTGACACCGCAGCTGAATTTGTACCTTGAACACTGTGCTGGGCTCTTCATTGATGTTTACTCGGGTGACAACACGTCCAGAGTTTTCCTCTACATCAAAAATGCTGGCACTGTAGGGAAACTGGACAACATCCACCTTGTAGCGGACCCGACTTGCTGGGGTGCCCTGGAATGCAAAAGGAGGCAAATTAGGTATTTTTGGACTTTTACACACCTCCTGAAGGATTAAAATGCAACCTTGCTAAGGCCATCACAAGCAGAACTTGCAGTTTGTCCTCCTCAAAGCTGAGCAACCCATTCAATTCCCCCAAAATACCTTCCATGCCACCTGAGAGGTCCAGGAAGAAAAATCACCAGAGGTTTGGAAAGAAAAGGGCTGAACCCCCACCTACTTAAACCCAAAAATGTTTTATAAAACCTGAAACTGAAGATGGGCATGGCTTAAGGTTAAAATACCTTTCAAAAATACTTTCACTTGGTATAAAACTCATTTAAGTTTAAGAAACTTGTCAGTGGTTAAAGAAAATGCTGTTTTGCAGATGGATTTTAGGCAGCCCCAGAAGGAACCCTCCCCATGGTTTAGACCCTGCTTTGGTGACAAGGACTGAGCCCAGGTAGCCCCTGGTTGTGTAACAAAGCGTCTGAAACACCAAAGCAAAAGGGGAATCAGAAGGAGCACTGCCAGAGGGTTGAAGAGAGGAATTTTTCCCATCAGTATCTCAGCATTTTCTAATGGAAGGCTACTTACCCATTACACTGTTTTAACACCACCTGCCTAAAAAATAACAATTATTGGAAAGATTTCGTTTCTCAGGGTATCCATTATTTTCCAACAATCCCATTTTAGGAAACACCTCAAGGGTCATTGAGTCCAACCATTAGCACAGTGCTTCTGAGGCCAGCACTGACCCATGCCCCCAGGTGCCACCAGCCACATCTTTATTGAACACCTCCAGGGATGGGCACTCCACACCACCCCGGGCAGCCCCTGCCAAGGCCTGAGCACCCTTTCCATGGAGAAATTCCTCCTGCTGTCCAACCTGAGCCTCCCCTGGCACAGCTTGAGGCCGGTTCCCCTTGTCCTGTCCCTGTTCCCTGGCGGCAGAGCCCGACCATCCCTGGCTGTCCCCTCCTGTCAGGGAGTTGTGCAGAGCCAGAAGTTTCCCCCTGAGCCTCCTTTTCTCCAGGCTGAGCCCCTTTCCCAGCTCCCTCAGCCCCTCCTGGGGCTCCAGCCCCTTTCCCAGCTCCGTTCCCTTCCCTGGACACACTCCAGCCCCTCCAGGGCTCTCTGGCCAGGAGGAGCCCAGAACAGACCCTAGGATTTGAGGTGCCAGCACAGGGGGACAGGCACTGCCCTGGCCTGCTGGCATCCAATAAATGATGGAGATAGTCCTTAGCCCACTTCTTGTTGCTGATAGATTTATGGAAACATTTTTTATTGTTTTTTATGGCTGTAGCCAGAGAAGTTCTAGCTGGGCTTTGGCCCTTTTCTTTCCACACCCTACGGGGAACTGGATCTCCTGGATGTTTCCTCTCTGCATTTCCTGTAGGATTTTGTCTCTGCAGGGTTTAATTTCCAGCAGACACCCGGTAGGTTGAAGTCTCTCATGAGAACCAGGGTTTGCAATGGTCAGACTTCTCCCAGCTACTTGTAGGATGTCTCATCTGTCTCTTCATCCATGCTAGGGGGTCTAGGACAGATTCCCTCTGATCCTCTTTGCACACTAATGTCTGAATAATGATTTTCCAGCACTCCAAAGTCTGGATATGGAGAGATTTGGGACATTTTACAAAATTGCAACTAAATTATTTGCTAAATATATTTGGGAGTAGATTCAGAGAAACACTTCTGTCCTAGCAACAGCATGATTTAATTTTCTGAAAGTCTCTGAGTCTTGAGCTCAGATCAAGCTTTGACCTTTATATTGTGTTTAAACAGNCTTCTTGTTGCTGATAGATTTATGGAAACATTTTTTATTGTTTTTTATGGCTGTAGCCAGAGAAGTTCTAGCTGGGCTTTGGCCCTTTTCTTTCCACACCCTATGGGGAACTGGATCTCCTGGATGTTTCCTCTCTGCATTTCCTGTAGGATTTTGTCTCTGCAGGGTTTAATTTCCAGCAGGCACCCGGTAGGTTGAAGTCTCTCATGAGAACCAGGGTTTGCAATGGTCAGACTTCTCCCAGCTACTTGTAGGATGTCTCATCTGTCTCTTCATCCATGCTAGGGGGTCTAGGACAGATTCCCTCTGATCCTCTTTGCACACTAATGTCTGAATAATGATTTTCCAGCACTCCAAAGTCTGGATATGGAGAGATTTGGGACATTTTACAAAATTGCAACTAAATTATTTGCTAAATATATTTGGGAGTAGATTCAGAGAAACACTTCTGTCCTAGCAACAGCATGATTTAATTTTCTGAAAGTCTCTGAGTCTTGAGCTCAGATCAAGCTTTGACCTTTATATTGTGTTTAAACAGCCAGAACATTATTAATGGCAGATTGCTGATTTTCACCTGTATTCAATAATGTGCTTTGTTGGGATTGGGAATATATTCCATGTCCCATGCCAGCCACGAACTACATGGGAACAGAACATTTCCTTTTGTAAACAGCAATGGAAATGGCTACAAAAGTGGTTTGAGCTCACTAAGAGCTATCAATGTTTTGCTGATCCAACAGAAGTAATTTGAGTGCTGCCTCTTGATGTTCTCCAAGGAATTCCAGCCGGGGCAGAGTTTATGAGGCCATCAGCAGCTTTAATCATCCCAGCTGGGTCTTCCAGACATGTTTCAGTGGTTAGCAAATTAATAAATCATCGTGTTCATAGTTAAAAGCACTTCACACGTGCTAAAGAGGGCAAATCCTGGAAAAAGGGAGAAATTTCTGGGATCACAGCATAGCAGAGTTCATTATCAACTTTCCCCCTGGCATTCCCTGCTTCAGTCATTTTTCTTCAATGTTATAATTAAGAGCAAATTACCTGCTGAAATCCAGCCTATTTGGGCTTGGAGTAATGGCCTTAAACTTGCTTGGAAGACTAGAGTCCTCATCATCATTAAAGCTCCTCACACCAGGTAATTTGTGATTAAATAAACAAAAATCTCATCAGGTTATTGTTGCTCCTGATATGATTATTAAGTACACTTTGCTCCTGTCACTTCAGAAAAATAACAAAACAGGGATTTATTTTTTATTTATGGTATTTTGGCACTGATGAAATTAGAAAAATCTCCAGAGAGATTTCCCAGGGAAATCTATTTAGAAGCAAGTTTTAATTATCTGAAATATTAATCATCTTTCGCCTCTGTTATAAATTAATTTAGATGCATTATTATGTCTGCAGCAAAACTTGAATCTAGCTGATAATATTCCCAAACAAACCACAGAGCAAGGATTGTGCTTGGCAGGCACCGCATTCATACTCTCCAACCACAGTTTCCCTGAGATTCAGGATTAAAACAAAACTTAAAAAAGAGCTCATCCAGCTCAAATTATTTCTTCCATGGCTGCATGATTCCATAAGATTCGATTTGCTCGGGGGAAATGCCATTTATTTCTGACACAGGTGACAGCTACAAACATGTCCCCAGTATTGGTGAGGCTGTCCCTGGAAAAGGGGCCTTGCACGATGCACATGTGCACTGTCCAGATAACTCCCAGCAGGAAAATTGTAATGGAATAAAGCCAGGGAAAATTGGGAGAAGGGAAACATCATGATTATTGGGGATTTTCATGTGTGTTTCTGCAAGCAACTCAAGAGGAAGCCAGGAATTGTTACTTCCACTCTCCAGGAGAGGAAGGCTGGAGCACCTCTGGATCTTTTAGAAGCTCTTCCTGTGGAATGTCAGTGGCTGCTGGAAAAGACATTTGGAATGTCCAGCCTGGAGAAGAGAAGACTCCAGGGAGACCTTAGAGCTTCTTCCAGAGCCTAAATGGTGCTCCAGGAGAGCTGGAAAGGGACTTGGGACAAGGGGGAATGGCTTCTCACTGCCAGAGGGCAGGGTCAGATGGGATATTGGGAAGGAATTGTTCCCTGGGAGGGTGGGCAGGCCCTGGCACAGGGTGCCCAGAGCAGCTGTGGCTGCCCCTGGATCCCTGGAAGTGTCCAAGGCCACGTTGCACGGGGCTTGGAGCAGCCTGAGATAGTGGAAGATGTCCCTGCCCATGGCAGGGGTGGCACTGGATGGGCTTTAAGGTCCCTCCCAGCCCAAACCACTTGGGGATTCAAATTGGTAACAGACAGAAAACCCCAGACAGAATTTCTTCGCCCAGGAATGAATGGGGGAAAATGGATTTCACTTTCATTGGAAGTCAACAGGTGAAGATCCCAGGTGTGCCTGGATTTCACCCCTAAGGACCAGTATGGAATGGCAGCATCATGGACAGAGAGTTATTTTTCAGGTCTCTCTCCATATATAATCTCCACATACAGATTTCAACTCAAATCTGAATCATTTGTATAATAAAGAGTTCAATCAGGAAAGTGTTGTAAAGGTAGTTCCATGAAAAAATTAGAAAGAGGTGCTAAACCCCCCAAATTTACAGGTTTTTGCAACTTACTCAAAGCAACCATGGAAGATGGGACAGTCCAGAGCAGGTGAATGAGTTTGGTGGGTCTTACACCAGCTTAGGGATGTGAATGGTGCACTCGTGTAAATTCACCCTAATTTCATTCACATAAACCCTAAAATTTGAAGGATTTTTCTCTTTAGTAGGTAACTCAACAAGAGGGCCTGAAATTCTGAACTGCTAAAGCTGGAATTCTGAATTTTTAACTCTCACAAGCTGAACACAAAAATCCCCATCAACTTTTAAAGCCTTGAGATAAAATTAGTTGAAGAACTCCTCGAATTTGCAGCATGTGTCCCATATCGTAATCTCCAGCAGCCACTGACATTCCACAGGAAGAACTTCTAAAAGATCAAGGTCTGGCCCACCTGAAAATGGTTTTACCTCCAATTAAAATGCAGTGAAATCTTTAATTAAATATCTAATAGCCTCTTACTTTTACTGAGTGCATGGAAGACAATAAGGACAATTACTCCCAATCTGACAAAAGGGAAGTCTCAGGTGTTTGGAGAACAGATAAAGCATTAAATGGGATGTTCTGGAGCTCTGGAAGCTGGCTGCTCGTTAAAATTAGTGTTCTGCATCTGTTTCTATTAACATTTCCAATAAAAAAAAAAAAGGCAGGATATGGAGGGGAATTATGGCCGAAATATCCCAGCTTTTACAGTGATAACCATTATTAAAAAAAGGATATACAGGAAAAACAAACACTTTTTATGTCAGTCCTGGGAATCACCTCTGAAAAATAAACTGAGCATTTATCAAACAGCTCCTGGTGCTCTCCTGCCCACATTTTTGGAGGATTAAGAGCTTTGAGACCACTCAGAATCACTTTTTCATCTCTCATTACCAGGCCACTTCAATGAGGCATAAAATGTTCACCAGGAAGAAAATTCCCCTTGTCTCAAAGGGATTTATCCAACACTAATCCAGGCTGATGATTTCTTCAGCTACAAAGGATGATCTAATGCCCAAAAAAGAGATGATTGGCCATATGTGCTGCTGTAAGACTGAGGACTGCGCCAGCAACATCCAGAAGTGCAGGAGACTAAGCCAGGTACTGGCTTTGTCCAGGCTTTGGAATCTTTCCCTGAAAAGGCTGGGAAATATCTAAGAGAACCCAAATCTGAACACATATATGTTAACTAAAGTAAAGCAGGACTTGAAAGGAAATATTTTCATAGAGGTGCTTCTCCCCCTTTACTCTGCTCAGGTGAGACCCCACCTGGAATTCTGTGCACAGTTCTGGTGCCTCCAACATAAGAATGTCATGGGAGTGTTGGAGAGAGTCCAGGGGAGGCACCAGGATGATCAGAGGGATGGAGCAGCTCTGCTGGCAGGAAAGGCTGGGACAGTTGGGATTGTTCAGCTGGAGAAGGGAAGTTTGGGGTGACCAAATTGTGGCCTTCCAGTGCCTGAACGAGCTGACAAAAACCACAGAGACATGTTTCCATGGGATGGAGTGTCAGGACAAGGGAAAATGGCTTCCCACTGCCAGAGGGCAGGGATAGATGGGATATTGGGAAGGAATTTTTCCCTGGCACAGGGTGCCCAGAGAAGCTGTGGCTGCCCCTGGGTCCCTGGAAGCATCCAAGGCCAGGCTGGGCTTTGGGGCTTGGAGCACCCTGGGATAGCGACCTTGAAGATCATGTCATTCCAACCCCTCCCACAGGCAGGGACACCTCACACAGTTCTCTCTGTCTTAGTTTTCTCCCATTTCTGTTCCTATTGTGGGCAGCCAA
This sequence comes from Rhabdornis inornatus, assembly GCA_013397075.1. Taxonomy (NCBI): domain Eukaryota; kingdom Metazoa; phylum Chordata; class Aves; order Passeriformes; family Rhabdornithidae; genus Rhabdornis; species Rhabdornis inornatus. The sequence continues at coordinate 1,123,390 of VWZS01002820.1, forward strand.
GCAAAGCCTGCTGGGAATTGCTCTGGGAGCACAAATCCAGCCAAGGCTGTTTGGGTGCTCCTGCTCAGCTGGAATTCCAGGGATGCATTGGAGCCAGAACTTCCCTGCACGGGGCTCACCAGTTGTCCTGGTCACAGGATCCAACAGCCTAAACTTACCCATTCCAAGGGACTGAAAAAGTGCAATAAACAGAGAATTCCTTAAGCAGCAGCTGGACACCGCCTCTGGAAAGGAAGCTCAAGCTGATGTGTGAGGGAAAACTCACAATTAAAGGGACTGTTCACATGGAAAAAGTGCTCAGCTGCCTCAATAATTCCAGTTGCAATGTGCTTAAAATCAAGGATTTTTATTCTTATAAAGTTTACCAGTTATTCAGAAAGAATTGAAGCTGTTTCTAAGCTTTTCCTTGGCAGACACGGCTCTACTTTATCCCCATCATTCCCTCTGGCCTGGTTTTGTTGCTTTTTGCTTAGTATTTCCTGCTTATACCTGGAATTAGGTAGAAGCTCCTCTGGGAAAGGCAGGGTGAGCAACTTTAAGATGCACCAAGTAATTTGAAAAATTATTTATGTAATTTGAAAAATTATTTATGTATTTATATAAAATGTTACTATAAAATGTAGAAAAATCCACTGTAGCTTGTTACAAACAACCAAAAGACAAATTGTTGATTTACCAGATTTCATGAAAACAAAATTTTCAGGCAAAACCTTCCAGATTTCAATGACCCCATGCGTGTTTCAAGTTTACAACACATGCAAAAGTAGCTACTAAAACATAATTTACATTCTCAGTCACTACAAATAAAAAGCGAATTAAAACTAAAAAAGAAAGGAGCAACTGGTAAGAATTTAAAGTGACATTTACTCAAAACAGCCCTGCAAATCTTTCTGTGGCCTTTAGAGAAAAGCTCTGGGTTTTATGTTTTAATTGACATTTCACCAAGGGCCTGAAGAATAACTATCAGAGGTCTCTGATGCCTTCAGGCCAAGAGGTTTTGAGCACTTTGAAACCCACAGGTTGAAATAAAGACATTACAAAATACCTTTGAGGAAGTGCTTGACTCCAGCACAAATTATTTCTGTTTTAACTGAGCAACTCTTCATAATAATCAGAAATCTGTGGAGTTTTTGCAGCAAAACCCATCTTCTTATCAACAATACACTCTAATGATGGCCTAAGGTTTTAAGCACCAGTTAAATTACAAAAATCCCACACTTTCACCCTCAGATTTGTTCATATGGATACACATTCCTACGTGGAAGGTACACGGAGTTGTAAATAACTCAGTGTTGAGGGTTTGATGGGAGGATTTTTTTTTTAAAACCAAGAGATGCTTTCATCTTCTTCTCCAATAAATGAAGTTCTGTTGGATTAACTTAATAGTAAAAGCTCACTCTTACCCCTATATGCTATAAATTCCTAAATAATTTAGGAAACACACAGAGAACAATGGTGTCATTCACCTTTCACCTAAATTAATACTTGTTTGTTAATATGGAGAGTCCACCTCCACTGACACCATGCCCTTCTCCTTCCCCCAGACCTGCTCTTCTGCTCCTGGAAAAATTCACATTTGCCTTGTCTGCAGAGAAATCCCACACAGGTGCTGGCCCTTTCCAGCTGATCCTCACAGCATCCATATTAATTTGACAGCGCTGGGATTTGCTGAAAACAATGGTTGTCTCTGAGGAGCTGATTAGGTCTGAAAAGCTTTTATTGCAGATGATGGAAAAATCTGGCTGGGCTTTTATTCTGGATATGGGAATTACATACATTACTTGCAAAATAATAACAGGAAAAGTTAAGCTTGGAGACTTCAAATTATTTGGGCTCTTATAAACAGGCATATTTCAAAGCTGCAATTATTTTTTTAATAGATACATATTTCTTTCCCTAAACTGATAAAATAAATGTATTAGTACCCTGCAAATAAGATCCTAACAGGTTTAAAACCCCAAACCACACAAGTAAAATACTGGTGATAACTAAGAATATTCCATCCCTTAAGGCAAGTTTAGAGCAAGGTCTTGCTGAGCAGAGAAAAGGTTCTGTGCTTTTAAACCAAATTTCCAGTGAATTCATATCAAATACTTTGTGACACCATTTAATGTCAAAGCCAGCTTCAAATAAATAGATATTTTCCAGTAGCACAGGCTGGCTCAGGCAGAAAAAGAAACACAGCTATTTATGCCTCGTAGTTTTACTTTTAAAATAAAATGATGAGGTGCAAAAGTACCAGCCATTATTTTAAATAGAAAACTCCTTTCAAAACCTCCTTTAAAAGCTTTCCTCCGTAGCTGTCTGGCTTTTATGGCCCTTGCATTTATTAGAGGCTTCAGGGTAACTTCATTTTTAAATCTTCATAAACATCAACAGGTGTTCATGTGATAGTGACAAAAATGTTATAAAATGCTCAGTAGAATTTGGGGCTGTTAAATGAAAAATGAAATAACTTTGCATTGGAAATGCTGATTGCACAGGACTAAGGATTATAAATGTACTTTATCAGACCTATTTTGTTTCCCCTCAGTGATCTCTTAGTCTTCAAAACTTAGACACAGCAATTATAAAATGGAGCTTTTATCAGAATGGGCAAAGAGAGCCCAAAATATCTCATTGTAAGGCAACAACATTTATTTAATGTTAAATAAAAGCTGCCTAAACCCCAATCACACCACATTTAGCTAAGCCGTACCTGATTGGTGTCCAAGCACTTCATCAGCTTTTAATGTGCATGGCACATTTCCCCTGAACTCTTCCCTCTAAGGATTATTCTCCTTATGCCAAACCCTGGCAATTAAAAATTAAACCTGGCTGGCAGAACAGCTCTGGCTTTTCCTGTCCTCAGAGGATCATCTGGTCACTGATGTTCATCAGGCTCTGATGACAGAAATTGACATCAAACTTCAGAACAGGCAATGAGTCAGAAGTGTGTGCCCAGTTCTGTCACTCGAGGGCTTTAGCAGCAGAAAAAAACAGGGAACAGCAGAAAAAAGCAGGGACAAAAATAAACTTTATCCCCAAAACAAGTACCTTGGGTTCAACTATTGCCCGTGGAATGTGCAGCTGGTGAGCTTTGCAGTCCCACATCAATCTGGGATGGCTCAGCTGGGAAGTGCACAGTGACTGTGACATCGAACAGTGACAACCGCACAAAACCGTGGTTTCTTTCCTCTTGAACTACCCCAAAGACAGGCACAGCACCCCTTCCTGCCTATTCCTCTCATTCTCTGAAGCTGGATAAAGAGCTTTCCTAAAGCCTCCCTGACAGACAAGAGCTGTAGCATTGATTTTCCAGCTCCAGGAGGCAGCCTTGGAAATGCAGCCTCTGTCCTGAGCAGCAAAGCCAGGCTGACATGAAACAAATGTAGGAGTTACTCCTCTGTGAAGCTCCTCATAGTCTGAGTCAATGAGAGAGTGGGGGCACTTCGGAGGGTTTGAGTTTCCTCCCTCTTGGGTGTGGAATATTAACAAATTTTCCTTACCGGGGGATCCTGATCCTCAGCTGAGACTGTAGTGATAACAGTGCCCTTGACTGCATCAGGAGCAACCATTCCCCTGTAGAGCTTCTGGCTGAACACTGGAGAGTAATCGTTCATATCCTGCAAAAAACAGAATTCAGAGTTTAGTCCTGGAGTTCCAACAAAATTCCAGATGCATTCACAAATGTTTTTGTTGAGTCTCTTCCTCCCTCTGTAGGGATTGCCATTCCCAGGCTCTCCCTATTCTATTACTCCTGCACAAAATGAGGGGGGGAGGTGCCAAGATTAAAAAAAAAATGGACGTGGGACTGCTCTGCAGAAGGGAATTCTACAGGAAAACACAACCCCACAAGAGCCCAGAGCAGAGAATTTCACACCACCTTCTTCTGTGGCAGCAGGTTCAACTCATTTTCCAAAAGGAATGAGCTGCTCTGGCTTGATGGTGTTTGTTACCTCTAACATCCAATAAATTAAGGAGAAATAAAATTTCCTTTGTAAGACAAAAAGACATTTGCACAAATTCTTGTGGCTGAGATAGATCTTAAATATCTTGCAGGGTCATCCAGAGTTGCTTCTTTTTGTGTGGAGACTAAAAATAAACTCTGTTCTTTATTTTTCCTTTCCTAAAACAAGATGTCTACCAAAACACTTTTTTCCAATTGAAGTTTATTCTTCTCTAGGAAGTCTTTTCGTTCGTGGTATATTCCAATCAGACCATTCTGTCACTCATTTAATGTTGCGTGTCATTAACTGGGACATGTCACTTGGTCTGGTGGAAGGTGTCCCTGCCCATGGCAGGGATGGAAGGAGATGAGATTTAATGACCTTTCCAACACCAACCATTCCATGATTCTGTGGAAATCTGGAGGCAGAGATTTGAATCCAATAAGTGCTTTTCCCAGAGCAGTGAAGGAGGAGGAAGAGAGGGTTTAACACCCAGGTATTAAATATTTACATTTTTAACTTAGTGGGGCACAAGCATGAAAGGTCCCTTGGTGTCCCCATAAACCGAAAAACCATGAATGTCCCTGTGCACAGTGACATTTACAAGGCTATTTTATTCTGGGAATGCTGCACTGCAGGGATTTTTCTCCTGCTCTAGCTGTGTTTGGCCTGTTCCCACCTTTGGGGGGCACCTGGGTTAGTATCAGTGCATTACAGCAAGTGACTGTCTTAACGAGTTTTAAATTACGTATTGATTTCCTTCATAGTGCCTTCCCTCCCCTCCTGCTTTGTTTCTCCTCCTTGGCATTCCCAGATGACAGTCACACTTCCCAACATTTTTGTTCAGCATTTTCATACTCCTTGCAGACAGGGCAGTGTTTGTTTCCTACCAATCTTTTTCCTAAATAACAGCCCTGTGTAAATCTTGGGAATAAGCTGTGTCCTGCTCAGAGAATAAGGAATGTGGTGGGGGAGTGGGATCATGCACATGCTGAGGGTGACAGCTGAGTTAACAAGCTGACATCAAGAAATCCCTTTATAGGTATTAGCCTGGTTTTGAAGGTGCAAATGTGGATTCTCAAGAAAACTAAAATTAAACCATCTCTCCCAAACTGTGCTTTCTTTGTGCTTCATCCTTATCTTTGAGCAAGGGAGGGATGTCAGGATGCTATAGTGCTTTTGTGCTGCCACATGGGAGCAAGGAGGAGCAAAGCCAACAAAAAGTGGTAGATAAAGAGTATCTATGGTAGTAGGGAGACAGCTTTGGTGGAAAGATGCTTTGCTTTTTGCCCTGTTTTGTAAATACATCTGTATAAAAAATAGAATAAATCTGCAGCAGTGACACAAAGGCTGGTTTGTAGTTATCTATAAATATTTGGCTGTTATTTCCTTACTGTCAAAATAGGCATCCCAGGTATTTGAAAGTGAGAAATAGGGAGAATCCATTACCCAGATTTCCCATTTCTACATTTTGGAGCATGTCTGATCATTAATAGGAACCTGGATTTGAGTTAATGGCAGACAGGATTTATGTGGCTGGAGGAGTGAACTGGAGAAGGTTTTAAGATGCTGCAGTTTGGCCCCACCTGTGGGATTATGCCTCAGATTTAAAAGGTGATTTCATGACTTCTTACAACCACTTTGTGGGGGGTTTACTGCCCCATTCCTGAACCTGTGCTTGAGGATTGCACTCATGTGCTGCATCCACTTCTGTGCAAGGGTTAGAGGTGTTTTAAGAAGCCATCAGATGTAATAATTATTTCCTGTTTACAAGCGAAACACATCTGGGGCTTTGGTCTCAGCTCAGAAGAAAGCCCAGGACTTCCTCCAAATATTTGTTGTCCAAAGTCTCTGTATGCTGAAAACCTGAAAACTCCATCTCTGCATCTGTCCAACATTAAATTCTCTTTTTTGGGTAGGATACTGGGAAGGAATCGTTCCCTGGGAGGGTGGGGAGGCCATAGAATGGAATTCTCAGAGAAGCTATGGCTGCCCCTGGATTCCTGAAAGTGTCCAAAGCCAGGCTGGACAGGCCTCGGAGCAGCCTGGGACAGTGGAAGGTGTCCCTGCCCATGGAAGTGGGTGGCACTGGACGGGCTTTGAGGTCCCTTCCAACCCAAACCATTCCATGACTCTGGGATCCTGTGACTGTGGAGGCACAGGTTTTGAGGCTGGAATGGAGCAGATCACACCCATGACATCTCGAGCTGTTCCCAGAACATACAATGGGCTTTTTTTCTATGCTCCAACAAAACCAGCTCCAGGCTGTATTCCATCCTCAGGGGTGCTGCTTTGTGCCCAAAAATCAGTAGTTTCTTTTTGTGACTATGCTCGTACCAAGGTTTCTACTCAACTCTGTCTAAGTGGAAATCAATATTCCCTTGCTATGAAACCCACGTCTGAGCTAATAAATGCATATCAGGCCTTTACAGCCACTTTGCAGTCTGTTGCCTTTTATGACAAGTGCAATAAATGGGGGAAAAAAAAAGTATTTTTAGAGCCATCTCCTCTTGCACTCATGTTGAATGTCCAACCCCACAAAGAGAAAGAGTGAAGAGGTTTCCCTCAGAAAACAGCATGGGAATCCCCCAAACTTCCCACTCTCTCCACAACTCCAGTTCTGTATCTGAAGTTTTCTGCTGTCATTTTGTTTTGAACATCTGCCACTTCAGTCTATGTGCACATTCCCAGAGCTGGTGGCTCTGGGAATGCTTCCTCCAAGTGTTGAATAGTTTCAACCTACTGTCTGGGGACTTGCAGGGGAGAATTTAACTTTCCTATAATTGTGAAACTCCTTTCTAGGGAAAGCAAAGGAGTGGTTTGGTATCACTGTACTTGAAAATTCCTATTCCTCTGGTGAAACCTTTAACCACAGATAGTTCTCACTCAACACCGGATTCCAAAAACAAAACTCCAAGATATTTTATTGCTAAAAAATCAGAATGGAAACTCCATAAGGCTGCAAGATGTCATGGCCCTAAGGACATTCATAGCCGTGAAAAACCTAGAGGAGCCTCCCCCAGACCACACCACCTGCTCTGGGACCAGAATCCCATTTTAATCCTTCCCCAGGGATGCCAAAGGGTTCAATATGCATTTTAGACATGATAGTCTAAAAAAATACATTTTAGAGTTCTTCAGAAACAACGACCCTGGATGTCAATTGACACAGACAGAGTGGAAACAATGGAAAATATGGGCTGTGACTTCAGAAAACAATTTGCGCAGAGAGGAGTTTATTTTTCTGCATGAAAATCAAAGTGTTATTCAACTCTAATTCCTTTATGGGAAGATTAACTTTGCCCCTTTCCTTAAATGTCTCCCGTGCCATGAGGCCCTGGTACAGGGTGTCCAGAGAAGCTGTGGTTGCCCCTGGATCCCTGGAAGTGTCCAAGGCCAGGCTGGATGGGGCTTGGAGCAGCCTGGGATAGTGGAATGTGTCCCTGCCCACGGCAGGGAGTGGAACTGGATGAGTTTTAAGGTCCTTTCCAACCCAAACCAGTCTGGGATTCCATGAAATACCTGATTTCACCAGATACTGGAATATCAAGAACTTCAAGTCCCTTCCCATCCTTACATATTCTCTTGGCCTCTCATAATGAACAGACATCAATAACACCAAGTTCAAACCCTCGTGATGATGCTCATATGGCCAAAGCAGCCCCTTGAATGTTGTCTTTGGGTGGGTGCAGAGCTGCTTTACATAAGGCTTTGTCTGAAGCTGCACAGAACAGTGCCTTGCCCACATAGCACAACTGGATCTCTTTCCCATTTAGTGTTCAGAAAGCCCTAAAGTAGCTCATCCTATAAATTAAGGGATAATATTCGTGATGGAATACACGAGGCAATAAATGACTGGCAGATGATTGAACTGATCAGTTGAGATGGAAGGAAAAAAATAAATCTGCTTACCAGCACTGTAGCCCAACCCCAGGCCTGTTATTCCATTAGTGTCACCAGAAATGAGAAATATTTTGGAAGCAATCCAGCTGATTTTTTTTAACCTTCCTGTAAGTTTTCTGATGCTGCTCTGTTCTTTAAATGGGAAAAGATGTTCATTGTGTGGCTCTTCCTGCTGCCCTCAGGATCCCATTGGCCTCCTTGGCCCCAGGACACTCTGCTGGCTCAGGGACAGCTCGGTGTGCCCCAGGATCCCCAGGACACTCTGCTGGCTCAGGGACAGCTCGGTGTCCCCCAGGATCCCCAGGACACTCTGCTGGCTCAGGGACAGCTTGGTGTCCCCCAGGTCCTGCCTCTCCAGCAGAGCCCCCCCAGCCTGGGGTTCTTCTACCCAGTCATTGATGAACAATTTAGACAATCCTGGGCCCAGTATTGAGCCCTGGGGACACCCCCAGTGACAGCCACCAACCACACTCTGTGCCACTGATCACGACCCCGTGATCAGCCAGTTCTCAATCACCTCACTGCCCCCTCATCCTCATTTTTTTGGCATTGTTAGAACTGGAACCCTCTGTTTTTAGCTATTCTTGTTGCTCTCTCACTTTGAATCCTTCACCTAAGACAATGGCTTCATTCCACTACAAAATGTCCTTGAAAAACTCCAAAGCAAACCAATCCCCAACCCAGAAAGAGGAGAAAAGCACTTCTACAAACAAGAAAGAGGCAAAACAATAAAAAAATAATGCTGGTAATAAGAAGAGGGGGACACAGCATAAAAAATGCAGAGGCCTTACAGGCCCCATGATACAGAAATCCTCATTATTTGTGTTTAGGAACACATTACTCAAGAGCAATTGTTTCTGTTAACAAACCCTATTACCACAGCAGTTGCGTCCAAATGCTCAATCCTAAAAATTTGAACTGCAAGGATTTTGCTTTTTCCAGTACCGGGAATCATCTGGATTGTGAGGGGATGCATGTGGGTACAACAAAAAGCAAAACAAACTCAGCCCTCCCAGACACCCTGTGGCTTCTAGCAGCTTCGGGGGAAAAGTTAAGAAAGCAGTCAAAGGAACATGAGAACAGGGAAAAGAGAAAAATCTTGGTCTGTTTGAGGTGGTGGGAAGAAATCAGTGCCACTTAGACTATTCTTCCTTGGAAATACTTGAATGGATGCAAGAATTATCATTCTATGACTCCCTGAGAGGGGCTGGAGTCACGTGGGGATCAGGTTCCTCTCCCAGGGAACAACAGGACAGAAGGAAACAACTTCAAGCTGTGCCAGGGGAGGTTCAGGTTGGATATTAGAAAAGATTTCTTCACCCAAAGGGTGGCCAAATATTGGAAGGGGCTGCCCAGGGCAGAGGTGGGGTTACAATTCCTGGAAGTGCTCCGAAGATGTGTGGATGTGGCACCTGGGGACACAGTTTAGTGGTGCAGGGTTAATGGTTTCACTCAGTGATCTCAGAGGTCATTTCCAACTAAATGATTCTATGAATTCATTGATTTACCTTTGGTTTTCTCTGCCAAAGGAGTCCTAGGACATCCTTACAATGCAAGGAGCCTTTTGGCTGCAGCAGAGGCTAACAACTTGTTTCATCCTGACATGAGGGTATAGATGAAGTTTCCTCCTGCAGTGAAAGCCCTGCTCTGCAATCTGTGCCTCGACCTAGTTCAGGGCAGGTTAATACAAACTATTTGTAACTTGTCATGCCAAGGGCTCAGAGTCCAAAGAACAGCCCAGTGTGCATCCCCCTGCTGCAGCCACAGGGAGCAGGGGGCTTTGGGTGTGCTCATTCTGCTGGATATCACACAAATGATGGACGACACCATCAGGCATCCATAGCTGCTTAACAGAATTCCATTACCCAGGAAAAATTACAGTGCTTGCAGCGAGAAGCTGGACTGGGAGAAATGACAAATGTGAGCAGAGCAGAGGGAGCCCCAGAGGGCTGGAGACCTCAGTAATAACACAAACTTTTGAGGGTTGGAGGGGCTGGATCTGTGATGGTAACATGAACTTGGCCCCAGCACTGCCTCTGCTTCCCTCTAGTTCAATTTTGTGTTCTTATGTTGGGGACTGTGGGGCATCTGCACTTGGTTTAGTTCCTGTTTGGGCTCTCAAACCCTGTATTAAAGTAATTACTCAAAGCCCAGCCTCTAAATAAAGGAAAGCTCAGGAACTACTCAGAGGAAACACATCCAGTTCCTGCAGCAGGAGCAGAAGGTGTGAGTGGAAGGGAAAGGGTGGCCTATTCTTGTTCCCACTTGGTTCCAAGACTCTGCACCCTGCTCCAGCTGCTCTGACTTCTGGATCAGCCTTCTGAGGTGTCTGGAGGATCCTTCCCATCTCAAATATGAGCAGCACAGGGTTCTGCCTTCACCCTCTACCCTCTCCCCCCACCCCTGTGAATTTTCTATCTGGGAAGTTCATCTTTAAGCTCAAATTAAGCCATCCAGACACCTCTTGTAACCAATGTTCAAAATATCTGCCACATGACATAAACCCCACTAATGACAGCTGCCCAACACATTGAGATATTAAATCTGGTTTTTCCACAAGTCCTCCTCCATTCTCTCAAGTGCCACTCAAAAGTCCCCTGTCCTAGCTCTCACTCCAGGCTGGAACCTAAGCACCATCTTCATCCTAGCACTTAAATAATATTTGATTATGCCCCCTGATCTGTTGCAAAACTCAGCCCATCACTGAGCATGAAAACACTCACCTTAAACTGGATTTATTTTCTTTCTCACTTAGAGTATCCCGTGCTTCTCCTCCCTCCCAGGCCCTGTTCTGCCCCCAGCCAAACACCTTTTACTCTAAAATTGTTACTTTTGGCTCCAGCCTGGTATTCCAGCCTCTTGAAAGCATCATCATGCTCCCATTTTGTTGCTCATGTGTGGGAAGAGTTTCCAGGAGAGCAAGAACTGATTTTTTGATCCAATTAATCCTCTCCTTAAATTCCCTATTTCTTTGAGCATGCACAAGCTGCTGGTACAGTGACACAACTGAGCTGAACTGTAATTTTCCCTGACATTAATTAATACAATCAACCACACAATCAAACAGACAACAACTTTTCTCTGAACACAATCCTACCTGAAAACCTTTAAAAAACCCCAACAAACCCACCCAAACTATTCTTTCAAAAATTCAGTGTGTTGGGAAAAGGTTTCTTTTAGTAAAAACCTGAGGTTTGAGCAACGTGCTCTGTAAAAGTCCAACAGAAGAAGCTCAGGGAATGATGGAAAAGCTACTCCCTGTGAATGATGTGGAATGTGCGAGGAAAAAGCACAGATTAGTCAGGAACAGGTGACCTGCACCTCACACTGAGATATTTTGCAGACAGAGAGACATCATAGTAGCCTTCTGGCATTGTCACCAGAGCTAATAATGGGAGACATTTACTGTCCTAAAAGAATTGTGAGCTCAGTAGAGACTGACAAACAGAATTACTTAAAACCATGTGGCAATTCAAGCACCTGCAGCTACAGAATAGGCTGAAATCCAGGCTGCCAAATGCTTTTCACAGACACATTTAAACTGACCATTTGTGAGCTGTGCTTTTGGTCCTGCCACAATTTTTGCTCCCTCACTAAAATCTGAGCAATTAAAGTCTCTTCCACAGTTCACAAAACTCAAGCAACTGCTCAAAAGTACAGAAAGACTGAGAGATCTTTGGGAATGCCAGGGGTAGGATTAAGGCATCTGAGCTCTCCTCTCCTCTTGGACACAGGCAAATGAAGATGGGGAAGTGCTGCTGTCCCAGATACAAACACTTCATTTGTGGATCATTCCAAAACAAACACCAGCATCTCTTTGTTCCTGGGAAGGTCCATGAAACCCTGAGATGAGGCTGTAACTCACTGAAGTTCATGGTGCAAGACACTAAATCAGGCTGTTCCTTTGCAGAGCTGGATTTTCCAGCAGCAGAATCTGGAATCCAGGATGCGCTGTGCCACACAAGCACTCAATACACCCCAGTGGGTCTTAAAATTACAATTTGTGGGCTGAAAAGTGATTGTGTCACTTTTGCAAACAATTCCATGAGGGGTTTACTTCAGTCTTTTAGGGATTCTAAAGGACAAAATGTTTTTATTTGTGTCAGATCTTCTTTGATTCATAAATCCATAAATTAACTACATAATTGCACATGGGAAAATAATTACAGCTGTTATAAAGTGTGTGTTTAACTGAATAAAGTACTGGCAGAATAAGACTCATACAAGTGAGATGCAGGAGAGCAGAGAGTCCTGGATGATGAGAGGACACCTGCATGATGATGGAATATTCTGGCATGACTGGGAGAGAATGCTGTTGGCTGAGGAGTGACCCCTTTACCTTAACTCTGACAGTGACAGTGGCCAGCCCAGGAGGCATTGTGCCCTTGCTGTCAAAGGCTTCCACGAGGAAGGTGAAGGTTGCTTCTGTGTCAGAGAAGGATTCATAATCCAAGGATTTCCGGAGTGACAGCTCTCCTGTGTGCTTGTTCAGGGAAAAATACTGCCGGGCTTCCTCAGTGCGGATCTGATAGTTCACATCAGCACCCAGGTCCGCGTCTTTGGCCTGCAGGGAACAGAGGGACATCAAACAAAATCCATTCTCACAAAATACCCCTCTGAGATTTAAAGGGCAAACTATTGCAAACATCCTGAGTTTAGTTGTGTTGCTGTAATTGTATTCGATGTGCACAGACACAAAGAATGAAATTCGCTGGAAGTTCAACCCATGGGAAATGAGCACAGTGTTCTGGGGAAGTGGCAGTGGAAACTGAATCTCATCTTAGTTCTCCTCCCTGGGCACCTGCTATTGGACACTGCCAGGATCACAGAATCCCAGGATGGTTTGGGTTAGAAGGGACCTTAAAACCATCCAGTGCCACTCCTGCCATGGGCAGGGACACCTTCCACTATCCCAGGCTGCTCCAAGCCCCAGTGTCCAACCTGGCCTTGGACACTTCCAGGGATCCACAGCTTCTGTGGGCACCCTGTGGCAGTCCCTCACCACCCTCCCATGGAACAACTCCTTCCTAACATCTGATTTATATCTCTCCTCTTTTAGCTTAAACCTCTTCCCCTCGGCCTATCTCTGTCTGCCTGTGTAGACAGAAGCAGTGTAGGTTTTCCTGTTTCATTGTTTGTTTTTATTAATTGCTAGTATTTCTTAAATAACCTTATCTTTAAAGGGTTTTTTTTTTTTTTGGTACCTGGCTAAAGACCAAGCATTTTTCAGAATCACAGAATCATGGAATCCCCGAAGGGTTTGGGTTGAAAGGGATATCAAAGCCCAACCAGTGCCATCCCTGCCATGGGCAGGGACACCTTCCACTATCCCAGGCAGCTCCAAGCCCCATCCAACATGGCCTTGGACACTTCCAGGGATCGAGGGACAGCCACAGCTGCTCTGGGCAAAAACACCTGCCCCCATGCTCCACTTCAGAATCTTTTATTGCAGTCTCATTGCCAAGTTAAATAAGAACCCTGAATATTGCAGAAAAAAACACGCACCACCTTCATTCACTGATGCTTCCTTACCTCCAGCTGCAGGAAGACAGTTCCTGGTGGGAGATTTTCTGGCACACAGACAGTGTAGGAGGTGTTGGTAAAGATGGGGCTGTTGTCATCAATATCCAGCACCTTGATGGCCAAAGTGAATGTGGAGCGCCGGGGGTCCACAGCTCCATCTGTCGCCTCCACAATGAGCTCATAGTAATCCCTCACTTCCCTGTTCAGTTTCACTGCCGTGTAAATGCTGCCGTTGGAGGTGATCCGGAAAAGGTTGTTGAAGTTTGCCAGACTGTAATGGACTTGCCCATTAACCCCAGCATCTGCATCTGTAGCCTGAAGAGACAGCAAGAAAACCGTGGATTAATGCACAAATTGCAAATCTCTGAGGGAGATGCCCACAGGAGAGAAACCTGGTGAGGCAGGGAGGGATTCTGCCAATTCTGTGGTGCCCAGGAGGGCTTGTCTGGAACAGCCAAAGGTCTCTGAGAGTTTTGACTGAAGATAAAACATCCCACAGAAACAAATGGCTCCATTCCCAGTGACAGAAGCCAGGCTAACTGAATCCCAGCTGGATTTTGTCATGAGAAAAGGCAGAGTTAGCTGCTCAGCCTTGGAAACTTTTGATAGGACAAGAGGACACAGCGTCAAGCTGTGCCAGGGGAGGCTCAGGTTGGACAGCAGGAGGAATTTCTCCATGGAAAGGGTGCTCAGGCCTTGTCAGGGGCTGCCCAGGGAGGTGTGGAGTGCCCATGCCTGGAGGCGTCCAAGGAAGGGCAGGACGTGGCATTCAGTGCTCTGGGCTGGGATCAGGCACAGGCTGGACTCAATCCTGGAACTTTTTCCAACCTAAATGATTCTGAGATTCTACCCTATGATTCCCCGAACTGCAACAGAAGATGAATTTAACGCTTGTGAAGCCAAGCCTTCAGATAATGCTAATGCTGAAGAATCCTCAGGACTGGGTGGTGTCTGAGAGGAATTTTTATTTAACACTGATGCACTGTTTCATTGCTGCCCAAATCCTTATGGAATATGAATTTAGATGAAGGATGGATGCAGACAGACAGAAGGGACACATCAGTTAGAAAGTTTCTTTCCACTTAACACATTTGTCACACTCAGTGATATTTTCATTGTTGCTCTCTGAAGAATTACTTAAATTCCTCTTTTGTTCATCCTGTTCTTCAAACCCAAATATTATCATATTTCATCCTCATTCTTCTTTGCTCAGAACAGGCTGATGATTGCCACAGAAAACCATCTTGATTTCTTTAGTTGGGATCTTTGTTCTCACATACTGAACCAAGCCTTAGATTTCAGTGTCAGCCAAATAATTCTTGTTATCACATAATTAAAGGGATGGACAAAATTAATAGGTTTTCATAGAGCTCTCAGGTTGAAATGCTGACCTGCTATTTTGCCTCCTCTTAATTAAATTAGGGTGAAATTATGTAAATTAAACAAAGGGCACTCTGTGAGCAAGGTATTCTCATTTATTTGCCTTTATGAATGACATCTGTGAAGATCATAAAGAGATTTGCATATTTTGTTTTCAGAACAGTCACCAGGAATGCTTAATTCTGGTGACGGTGTTCACTGAAAGGCTTGGTAATGAAACTATTTATCCTGCTAGAAATCAATTAGAAGTTAATTAAAATTGCTAATAAGGAACAAAATATTGTGTTTCTTCCCTGCAATACACCCATATGCTAAAGTGGGCTTGCTACAACTTCATTCTGACTGATCCATAGGTATATAGCATCCTTCTAATCCACATCTGTCAGCTGGATTTACTTAATTTCCAATCAATTCAATTTCCTCTGTAGAAATAACAGATCTAAAGCACAAAAAAACCTCAAACCAAAACAAACAAACCAAAAAGCCCCATAGGAATCTCCACGAGTAATCTGAAATATGCCTATAATTGGAAACCGTGACAAAAAATTCTCATGAGACATGAGAGTTTTGTATCAGGTTAGTTTGGAAGGATGTTTTAGAATAGATAAACTTCTTGTTTAGGCAAGGAAATTAAAATTACTTTCAAGCAGATGGCAGGCTTTGCAACTGGGTACCTAAAAACATGACTATGAATGTCGGGAACTCATTTCTGCACATCCTTAGGCAGAAACACCTTTGCCACATTCTGCAGGACTGATTTGATTCACAGAATCCCTGAGGCTGGAAAAGCCCTCCCAGCCCATGGAGCCCAAGCTGTGCCCAATGCCCACCTTGTCCCCAGCCCAGAGCACTGAGTGCCACCTCCAGCCCTTCCTTGGACACCTCCAGGGATGGGCACTCCAAACCTCCCTGGGCAACCCCTGCCAAGGCCTGAGCACCCTTTCCATGGAGAAATTCCTCCTGCTGTCCAACCTGAGCCTCCCCTGGCACAGCTTGAGGCCATTTCCCCTTGTCCTGTCCCTGTTCCCTGGCAGCAGTGCCTGATCCCCCCATTGGCTGTCCCCTCCTGTCAGGGAATTGTGCAGAGCCAGAAAGTTCCCCCTGAGCCTCCTTTTCTCCAGGCTGAGCCCCTTTCCCAGCTCCCTCAGTCACTCCTGGGGCTCCAGCCCCTTCCCCAGCTCTGTTCCCTTCCCTGGACACGCTCCAGCCCCTCCAGGGCTCTCTGGCCAGGAGGGCCCAGAACTGGACACAGCCCTCGAGGTCCCTCAGCAGGGCCAGCCCAGGAGATGGGCCCTACCCTGGGTCTGTGGCCACCCCACGGCTGGCACAGCCCAGGGGCCATTGGCCTCGTGTCCCCCTGTGCCCCCTGGGCTCCTGTCCAGCCGCTGGCACAGCACCCCCAGGGCCTTTCCCAACGGGCCCTTTCCAGCCCCTCTGCCCCAGCCTGGAGCTGCAGGGCTTGGGGTGACCCCAGAGCAGGACCCGGCACTTGGCCTTGCTGAACCTCAGCCCATGGTCCAGCCTGTCCTGATCCCCCTGCAGAGCTTCCTGCTCTCCAGCACATCCACACTCCCACCTGGCAAGGTGTTCTTCACAAACTGACTGAGGGTGCACTTGATCCTCTCATCCAGATTGTTGAGGAAGATATTAAACAGATATTTCCACAAAGAGTAGCAAGCAAGGAATCATTATTAAATCCAATTATCTAACTGGGATTGTACCACCATAACACTGGTAAAGAATTAACATTTTTATCACTCTAAACTTGAAAAGATATAATGTTCTCTTTATGGATAAAAAAAGAGAATTTAATCTGTTTCCTAAAAGAATCCTGTCTCAAGGGTGCACAACTGTTCTCACATGGAAATAATTTCTCAGAGCCTCTCAGAGCCTGTGGGAAGCAGCTCCCTGGACAAGGACTTGCTATTGGTGTGGACACTCTTTGTCCCTCTTTGCAGTCATTACTTTGTACCAAAATGGAAAACTTTAACCCCAATTTCACCCTCAGATGTACCAACAGGTACAAGATTTGCAACGTACCGACAGGTACAAGAAGTGAGGGAACAGGAGGTGTGGAAAATGAGAGGCTTTCAGAAAGTTCTGCTTCAAAAAAACAGCCCTGGTTGAGTTCATGCCAACCCTGACAACAGGAACCAACGACCAATAAATTTAATTCCATTTGGTCATTATCAAAACTGGACTGAATTCTATGAGTGTACAGAGGTGGAGAGAAGCAAGGAAACAGTTCATTCCCATATAACCTGAATCCTTAAGAAAGTCCCAAAGCCAAGGAGAAAATGGCAGGACTAAAAAGAGGCGAGAGCAGATTCCTATGCCCATGCAAAGCTTTCTACCACAACTCATCCATCTCCAGTGATTTGCACAAAAATATATGGTAAGAGTCCTGAAGTTTTGGTAGGTAAAGGGCCACCAGATGACAGCAGACCTTAAAAGGAGCTGGAGATATATTTACAGGCAGAAGGCTCTTCACAGCCTTGCAGAGGTTGCTCCTACCTGACATGAGGCAGCAGAAACAGCAGCTGTTATTGCTGGAGGCAGCACAGCCTGCAAAGGCCACTGAAGACACAGACACCATGGAAAATGAGACCAAAAAAACCCAAACCAGAATTAAGAATATCCCAAACAAGAGGAGAGAACTAACAAAAAGAGGTAAATTACAAAAGGAATATAAGAGATTCCAACACAAGGCCATAGTGTCATTGCATCTCAAATGCAATGGGTGAGGTAGAAATGGCCCATTTCTACCTCACCCATCTCATAGAATCACAGAATCCCAGACTTGGTTGGGCTGGAAGGACCTTAAAGGACTCCAGTGCTACCCCCTGCCACGTGCAGGGACACCTTCCACTATCCCAGGTGCTCCAAACCCCCAAATCCAACCTGGCCTTGGACACTTCCAGGGATCCAGGGGCAGCCAAAGCTTCTCTGGGCACCCTGTGCCAAGGCCTCCCCACCCTCCCAGGGAACAATTCCTTCCCAATATCCCATCCAACCCTGCCCTCTGTCAGTGCAAGCCCCCTTGTCCTGGCACTCCAGTTCCTGATGCAGGGTCCCTCTCCATCTTCCCTGCAGCCCCTTCAGACCCTGGAAGGAGCTGTGAGGTCTCCACATATTACAATGGTTGGAGACAGAGACGACATGAATTCACCGAGGGTCAAACAAACAGCACTGAGTTTATTGTGGCCGCCCCTTTTATGGGGAGTTTGAATTTCCCAGGCTTACACATGTGCTTCGTTGAGGTACTAACACTGCCCAGCTCCCTGGCCAATAATAATCTGTATTTAGGGCTGAATGAGATTGGCTGAGGGTCCCTGTGTATGTTTGAATCCACCCTATCCTTGTTCATCCAGGGACCTGTTTATCAAACTAGGCTAGCTGAACTGGGTTTCTTATATATGCCTGAATTATTTGCCTGACTACAGATTAGCTGTGCTGTGACATCCACACCACCTTCTCTTCTCCAGGCTGAGCAGCCCCAGCTCTCCCAGACTGGCTCCACAGGAGAGGTGCTCCAGTCCTCTCAGCATCTTCATGGCCTCCTCTAGACCTGCTCCAACAGTTCAATGTCCTTCTTATGTTGGAGGCACCAGAACTGTGCACAGAATACCAGATGGGCTCTCACCTGAGCAGAATAGAGGGGGAGCATCCCCTCCCACCACACTGCAGGATGAGCCCAGGATACATATCCCGGTGTTTATCGAAAAACAGGAAAAATGTGTCCATCCAAAGAGACAGAGCAAGTACTGCTGTTATTCTGGTGACTCCTCAGATCTCCAGGATGACTCTTACTTCCATCTCTAATTCATTAAGTACTGTATGATAAAACAAACACGGAAACCTGGGAATATAAATGACTCACTACTTTATTTGCCAGAAAATACATCCCATATTTATTAGAGATGCCATCATCTACAAGGTGACAGCCTTTACCTCATGTGGCAAATTCAGATTTGTGTTACCAGCTCTGCTTCCGCATTACCAGAAAACCCTCAGAAATATAAACCGACAGTGTTCCAGGGTAACAAATTATTTCCCTCCATCTCAAACAGCAGGAAAACAAAGTCCTGGGAGATGCGAATGACTAAGACACCTCTGAAGGATCATTAACTCTGAAATATAATGATAAGGGCTTGAATGTCAACAATATTCATTATATCATTATATCATTATATCATTATCATCCTTTGCAAAAGAAACCTCCTAGTATATTCTCAACTCTTGCTCACGATGGTGAGAGGACTTAGGCGGGTTAATTGAGGAT
Source organism: Rhabdornis inornatus (assembly GCA_013397075.1). NCBI lineage: Eukaryota > Metazoa > Chordata > Aves > Passeriformes > Rhabdornithidae > Rhabdornis > Rhabdornis inornatus. Next base: position 1,142,407 of record VWZS01002820.1, read on the forward strand.
TTGTGCCTGGAATGTTGGAGTGGCAAAACAGCCAAACAAGGTTGTTATTCCTACTTGTCTCCAAATCAGAGACAAGCACAGTGGGTATCCCCCTTTCCTGCGGGCTTAAACACTTCTTAGGGACCACTCTGCCACAAAACCAGCTTCCTTCCTTCATCTTAAATTTCCCTTCTTCACGAGCAAAAGTTCCCCACAATCCCTACCCAAGCCAACCAAACTCCTGATTTTGGACAACTCCCCCAGTATGCCAGCAAACCTCACAGCTTAAGGTAGGAATTGTGCTGGAGGATTCAAATGATGCTGTTGGTGAGAATTATTGTTCTCATGGCAGATAAAATTATTTTTTTATTGCTAGGGGTTTAATAGGTTTATTATTGAGGGTTTAATGGGTTTATTACTCTGGGTTGGAAGTATTCCCAAGCCCCTCATTTGTGACAAACAGCAAATCAAGTGTGGGTGGGAGTGTTAGATTGGATTTTGTACTTGTTTTGCAGGGAGATTACAGTTTGTGCCCACAGGACAAAATTAACACCTCCCAGATGCAGTCAGAGGCCACAAATATCTTAAATGTGCCTGACCTCTTGGTCATAAACCAAATATTTGTAAGTATTTTAAGGAGGGAACATCAGTCATCCATGAAAGTTTGGACTTTCCTTCTTTCTTAAAGTTCAGAAAGGCTTTTCCTCTCTTTTGTTGCTTCTGGGCTGCTTTTACACAGCCTGTCACTTTTTAAATTTTCTTGGAGGGATGGAACTGCTCGGCTGGGAGGAAAGGCTGGGAGAATTGGGATTGTTCAGCCAGGGGAAGATAAGCTTTGGGTGACCTTATTTTGACCTTACAGTGCCTGAAGGAGCTACAGAAGAGATGGAGATTCAATACAAGGAATGGAGTGCCAGGACACAGGGAATGGCTTCCCACTGCCAGAGGGAAAGGATAGATGGGATATTGGGAAGGAATTGTTCACTGGGAGGGTGGGGAGGCCCTGGCACAGGGTGCCCAGAGAAGCTGTGGCTGCCCCTGGATCCCTGGAAGTGTCCAAGGTCAGGCTGGGATAGTGGAATGTGTCCCTGCCTATGGGATGGGGTGGCACTGGGTGGGCTTTTAAGGTCCCTTCCTACCCAAACTCATTTAGGATTCTTTGATTTTGGATGTCTTGAAATTTCGAGGCAAATTCTACTTCTTTGAGACCAAAGTGCACACACATCCTTTGGAAATATCCTGCAGGTTTTGGGGATATTCTCCAGGAGCTTCAGCATCCTACTGAATTCCCAGGTCACAGCAGCTTATTCTTCACTCTACTCAGAGTAGGATAAAGGAAACACCCTCTGAAAATTTGCACTTTTCACATACTGCCATATTTTTAGGCATTAGACAAGCCAGAAGAACCCTGGATGGTCTTCATGCTCTTCCATGGTCTCTGCTAATTCCAGTACACCTGGAGGCTTAATTCCAAAACCAATTAAATGTGATTCCAAACAAAACTGTGCATTAAGAGCAGTTAAACCCTAAGAGCAAATATAAATGAAAATAAATGAAAATCCAAAAAGCTCATGGCTGCAAACCCATCACTGGATGGGCTGGTGAATGTCCCACATGAGTTAATCACATTTTAGCGCTTCATAGCTTCAACCAGCCCAGCTTTCTCTAGGCTGGCACACAACAAATTCCTAACCTTGGAGACTTGGTTGTCCTTGAAGGATGATTAAAAATTTGGGGTTTTGATGAATGTGTTCTTTGGCAATGACATGATCAAGAGGTTAAACCAATGCATTTGCACACTAGAAAAAACTAAAACAGCAAAAAGCCCCCTGAAAACAAAAACTTTCTAAATCACAGATAGAATATACTCTTTAAAATCTCCACATTTAGCTGGCCTCACAAATCTTTTTCTAATGTCAATCCAATTTTAAGTTATTTTTGGAATTTCTCTTGACTTTGGGTTGGAAGGGACCTTTAAAGGCCATCCAGTGCCACTCCCTGCCATGGGCAGGGACACCTTCCACTATCCCAGTGTGCTCCAAGCCTCATCCAACCTGACCTTGGACACTTCCAGGGATGGAAACCAGGCATCAAAATCCTAAAAGGGCATGAATCAGAGACATGAAATCACTGATTCAGAAGATTTAGTTTGGCATCAAGCTGAAAGAAATAATAGGGCTTAAAGCCATCCCAAAATATAAAGTCAGCATTCCTTTCCTGGAAAAGCCTTGGACTCTCAACAGCCAACTGCCATGAACGTGCTGATAACAAATATCAGTACTTCCACTGCACTAAAGCACAAATATCTGGAGGGCAAAGATGCAAATGAATGCACAAATATAATAAATATTGGGAACAGGGAAGACAAGAGCACAGCTTTTGAAATCCCTTTCACTTAAGAGCCCATGTTATGGGTGACAAGGAGCTTTTTTTAATCTCTTTGATCTGTGCCCAAGCTGACCTAAGTTCAAGGAACAGTGGAAAAAGATGAGGAACTGTGGCTGCAGCCACTGCTGCCAAATGTCCTCCAGGAACTCCCTGGTGCCAGCAGGAAGAGGTAATTCTGTCTAACACTGATGGTCTGGAATGACCCCATCTCTTTTTGCTGATGCCACAGTTTTGGACTTGAGACATCAATCTTGTTGTAAGAGGAATTTGCCTGTTAACAAACATGAAAATCCAACTAGAAGCACATGAAATTCTTTCTGTGACAAGCATCTCCATGAGGATATTGAGAGAGACAGTGATGAAAATCTTATTAAAGTCCTTTCTATCCTTCCTGGGACAAATTCCTTAATAGACTGAGGGAAATTATACTGCCAAGGTTCTCTCCCAATGATCTTGCCATCATCCAACCACTTATAAGAAATGAAGCCTGAACTTTCTCTGGCTGGAGTTCACCTGCCACATTCTGATTCTCTGATTTTGGGGTCTGATTAGCTTTGGCTCTCAAATCCCAGCTTCCCCTGTTGATTTTACATCTATGAGATGAATTCAAACTGCATTGTTAGGCACTGGGTCATGCAGTGAACAGGAGTCCTGGACTCGATCTGGGTATTTGAGATTTACTTCAGAGCCTGTGATTTTACTTTTCCCCAAAGGCTTAAGTCCTTTCCTCCCTGATTGTCCTCTCCTGCCAAAAACTCTCCCCTTTTTTCCTGGTCTTCTCCTTTTCCCTCCATCTCTAATTTTCCTTCAAGTTGTCTTAAAGTCCAGGAAATTTGGGAATTTAATTGCAGGAACCTGTGTTTTTAACACAGACAAGGTGTAACCTGCAGTGTAGGTTTTGGGAAATCACAGCCTTTACACCGAAAACAACACAGTGGGGATTTAGGAAAACTCAGATTCCTTTCCAGACTTTTCCACAAGATATTGTAATGTAATAAAATAATAGAATCACAGATGCTTTGGGATGGAAAGGACCTTAAAGCTCATCTCATCCCAACCATTTCACATGCATGGGAAATAATTCTTTACCAGCATTTTAAGGAATTTTCCTGCTTACAGAAACACAGGATGAGCTGCTTCTGAGAGATCTCCAGAGGTCATTTAGTCCAACACAACAAGCTTTACCCAACAGCCGTGAAATTTAAATCAGGCTTTAGATCCAGGGTTTATCAGCTTATGAATTTATTAAATAAAAATAGGAGCCTGTAAGAATTCATTGATACCCACGAGCAGAAAGCTCTGCTGGGAAATAATTACATTTCATCAGCATTCAAGAGGTCTAGTACAGTACAACCAAAAAAATTCCCCCAAACTTTCCCATCTTTTCCAGTAGAAAGAGTAGGTCCATCCTAATAAACAATTTTTTAAAAGCATTTCTTTTGTAACTTAAAACCAAGCAGGTGACAGAGGTATCACATACCCTGCAAACTGTTCTCATTACTGGAATTCATTTATCCTTTAATTTATTTAGGGAAGATCCAAGTGCCAGTGATACTAGAGCACATAATTCTTTATCCCCATTTTCCATCTCAGTTCCTCCCCTGTGGCTATCTCTCCTTGATAGCAACATGCTCATGCTGGAGTTTTCAAACAGTGCTGATCAATGGCACCAAAATATCCAACAATAAATGAATTATGGGGTTGGGTGAAAGAATCTGGATATAAATAAAACCCCGCATGAATAATAACTTCAGTCAAGGGATGTCTTTCCTCTCCAGGGCCCCATCAGCTTTTTATTTAACCCCAGGCTGCTTTTTTAGAGTCTGCAACAAACTGCTGGGGACTGTCTTCCCCTGCCCAACGGTGTGAACATGCCTTCAGATCAATATATTGATCTCTTTCCTAAGTGTCATTCCATCTTTTTTACCTCCCATGCCCCTGCAATTGATTAAAGTGCAGTGTACAACTCAGATCATCCTGACGCCCCATCTCCAGCTGGTTTAGACTGCAAGAAAGTGCCTGAATTTCACTGTCGAGTTTTTGGACTCCTGGGGGCCCTTTGTGGAGACTTCATGCAGCAGTTGTGCTCCTGCCTTGCTGGGGAATCCCCAGGATCAGAGGGGAAGGAGCAGCAGGAAATCTAATCCACCTCTGACTGCCACAATTTAGAGAACACAGTGTGAAATAAAAGGACTGGAAACACATCTGCTCCACTGGCAGCGTTATCCTGTCTGGCTTTTGTTCTTTTAATCTTCAGGAGGCTCCTGGAATGCCCACAGGCAGCACTCCCATGCCAGTGCTTCCAGCAGCTCCAGCTGGCAGCAGAGCTGCCAGAGACTGAGAGCACTTCCAAGGGTGGATATTGCCTGCCTGCATGGAATAAACGCTCCAAACCCTCCCTCTCCCACAGGAAACCTCTCACTGCCTTCCTGCTACATGTCCTTGGGAAACCACCCCCCAAATATTATCGAATGGGAATTATTATCCTTATGGGAATCCATTTGCAAGTCCAGATTTCCCACTGAAAACAAAGCAGAGCATGGAAATCTCTTTTTCTCTGGCAGGAGTTATTCCTGGGAGTGTTCAGACTGATTTATCCCTCAAATTGCTTAGAATCCCCATTCCTGGCAGTATCCAGGGCCAGCCTGGACAAGGCTCAGAGCAAGCTGAGATGGTGGAAGGCATCCCTGCCCATGGTGGGGCTGGAATGGGATGAGATTTAAGATCCCTCCCAACCCAAACCACTCTGGAATTCTGACAATGAGCCCCAGGCACCCAATCCTGAGGCCAAACCTCCTGAGTCAAAAATCCTGAGAGATCAAAGTGGCTGAGCACCTTTTCCATGTCCTTCCTCACCAGGTTCTCTGCTCCCATGAGCAACAGGGTCAGATCTTGGATTTTAAGGTAAAAATCTCTTGCTATTTTTTTCCCCAGGTAAAATGGGAAGGTGGCATTCAAAAGGGAAAGGGACAAAAATCTGTCTTTTTATTTAAAATCCTCTGTATGACTGCTTTCTCTGGCAGATTTTATGTTTCTGTTTGAAATGAGTAAAAAGTTTTCTGAAAAGCAGCTTTGTTAATCAGTGGGTTAATTCTTGGTAGGGAAAACACATGGCACTATAAGGATTTCTTCTTTTACCAGGCTATTCCCACCTAAAATAGCCCTTTAGGTACATTTTATCCACATTAAAGCTTCCATACAAAATTTATTCCATTAACACTTCTCCCATACCTGCTGTGGTTTTATCTACAGTGAAGCACAACACACCAAAAGCTAGTTCAGTTTTTAAGGAATATCCTCAAACAACACAGCTACACCCAAACTCTCATCACCATTATTTCAGTAACCTCACTGGAGCCAGAAAAAATCCCAAATGCCCCAATTTCTCTTTTCTGTACCACAGAATGGCAATTCCAATGGATATCTCTGTATCAATTTGCAGTTGTGAACATGAGACAGAAGAAATACAGCCAGTATCTGGGCTATAAAGTAAAAGCTTTCTCCATCCAGGGATAAACAGGACAGGAAATGACAGAAGCAGTTTCTGTCACTCCAAGTAGGAATAAACTATCCCCAGGCTTCAATAAATATTTCCATTTCCACACAACTCAGAAATTGCACTAATTTAGAAGCCAGAGAGTTTCTTGTGGCAATAACTTGTTGTATTTTACAATTCTGTCACAGCTAAAAATAGAGGCAAGCTCGTGTTTGAGAAGATGATTGAGCCTGGAGGGCCCCCAGCAAAGCACAAAAAGGATTTGAAGGATATTTGGGACTGACTGAAAATGTTCCACCCGTGCCTTTTAGGATGCAAAATGAAAAACAACCACACAGGAAGGTAATGACAAAAAGCAGAGCAATAATTTAATGATTTATCAAAACCGACTTAATTGCACTGAGGGATCCTAACTTTGTCCAAGACCAGCTCTGATTTCTTTTTAAATAATATAAGGATGGGAAAGAACATGATTATTATGGATGTTTGGGTTCCCATGGTACCCAAATGTTCTGCTTTTCTGAAGCTTCTACTTAAGGAGCTCCCATTTTCTCTTGATATGGTTGCTACTGAAAAAAAATAAAAGCATATTTTCCACATAAGTTCCTGAAAAATGCTTCCCAATTCCTCTTTATCCTACAGCTCCTGCTGGATCCAGCCTCAGTGCAGCACATATCAGACATTATATTCAACTTCTGGACTGAAAAAACACTCTGATTAATATTTTCTTCTTTCTCTTGAGTCAGGAAAAACAAACATTACCAAAAAAAGTGATGTTTTCTTCAAGAGACTGAATCCTCATTCAGAAGACCCCCACGTGGCATAAAAAATTTACAGCTTCAAGCCCTCAAATTAACACTATCCCCTATTTTTATTCCAGGTCAGCAATTATTTCACTCAAGGGTTTAACTCATTTTCCCCTTAATGGCCTTGAAATTTCCTCTAGATGTGACAATTTCCTACATCCTGGTGTCACTTACTCAGCATGTTTGAATTATATCTCAAAACAAATAATTTAAAAATGTGGCAGCACTGTTTTAACCCTGCAAATCTGTTACCAGCAAGTTTTTACAGTGGTATTTCTTAAAAACAAACTTTTTAATGTGCTATTTTTAAGAGACAAAGTGTTTTCAGTATTTAGCACAGAGAAGAAAATTCCAATATTTTAAAGCCCCAAAATGTGACTTTGTAGCCACAAATGGAGAGTTTGCATTTCAAGTGAAGATATTTGGATGGGTTTGTGTCTAAGGCACAGTTATTTTGTGCTCTTTCCTCATTGTCTGGACAGCTTGGTTAATAAAATAAACAATTTTAATGACTTACCCTTACTTGACCAACAAAAGCATTGGCTTCCTCTTCCTGCACAGAGAGGTTTCTGGGGAGAAACATGTCAAAAACTGGTCCATTGTCATTGACATCTGTCACCACTATATTGACAGTAGCAGTCGAAGTCTAGGAAGAAAAAGAGCATTTTGAAGAAATTCTCTTTATTTTACAGCTTCCCAAGTGCCAACTCTACTGTTACTTATTAGGCAGAATCACAGGTGAGCAGATTATCAACTATTTAAACATTTTGTTGTGAAAAGGAAAGCATTTCAAGAGGCTATTTTGAATTTTTAGAAGACAAAACAAGCTCAAGACTGACTCATATATTAGTGATGCATGATAAATATCAGATTTTTTTTTTTAATATGGTATTTTAAGGATTTAATGAGTTTTTGTTGTGAGTGGAGGGAAAAATGTGGAAATATCAAAATTTGCCAGAATGTGAAACAGAAATTAGTGACTTATCAAGCAAAATATGCCATAGTGATGATTAACTAAGCTGATGTAGTGGCTTAGTTAATCCTTAGTCATCCTGTATCATCCTCCTGCATCATGTTTCCCTCACCCCACACTGATGTTCTATTTTGCAACCCAATTTCAACATCCCAGGGGGTGGGAACAGCATGACAAGGGGAAACGGCCTCAAGCTGTGCCAGGGGAGGCTCAGGTTGGACAGCAGGAGGAATTTCTCCATGGAAAGGGTGCTCAGGCCTTGGCAGGGGCTGCCCAGGGAGGTGATAGAGTCCCTGGAAGTGTGTAAAACGTGAGAGGATGTGGCACTTTGCAGTCATGGTTTAGTTACAAGGTGGTGTCTGGTCACAGGTTGGACTTGATGGGCTTGGAGGTTGTTTCCAACCATAAACATTCCGTGATTCCATTAAATGTTTATGACAGGACATTCACAGCAATTACACCATGGAGATGTGACCCCAGGAGGAATCCCTTGCTTTAGGAAGAACAAACCTGCTTGAAAGTGGCACCTCACAGGCTTCATAGAGAAACCTGCAACCATCTTCCCTTAACAAAAACCCCAAAACAGCAAAATAAAGAAAAAACCAAACCAAACAAAACCCCAAGCAAAAGTCTGAATGGAGATTTGCATCTTCTGGTGCTCTACTGGTGTTAGAATCAGCTCTTCCCACCTCCAGATCCAGCTGGTATGGTTTCAGTGTCCCAAGAGCTCCCTACATCTGCATAAGATAACTCCTTACTACTTAAAAAAATTAAAAATCCAGAGGATTTTGAACCAAGCCAGCACAAGGTGCTCCCAGACTGGCAGCTTCTGTTTACTGAGCCCCAGTTATTTGCTAATTGTTCCTGAAACTGCCATTCCCACATTCCATTTCTAAAAGGAAAGTAAGGAAAGTGCACTTTCTGCCTTCTTGTCCACACAAAAGCTACTCCAGAATGTTTGCTCTGCTATGATGCACACTGAATGTAAATCAGCTTTTCCAAAGGTAACTCAACTCCATGAAATTCAGGGAAATGAACTGAGGCAACATGGTGTTAAATAACAATGGCATAAAGCAGGAATTCCCATTTGGAAAAGATTTCTTTTCATTTCAGATAATTTTCACGGGCTGTGGTTGATCATCTGCAGTATTTCTTCTCTTTGAGAGGATTTTATAAGGAGAAAGACAGAGAGGAAGGAAAAGAAGTGTTTGGAATTTTTTCCCAACTCTTCCATAAGGATTTTCAGTATTTTTCATGTTCCTGGCCATTCTTTACTCATCTTAAGCACCCTCTCTGTCAGCCAACACATCCAGGCCAGTGCTCCACTTGTCACACTTAAATTTTCACTTCTGAATTTAAAAAGCAAGATTTTTGCAAAGAAACAGTATTTTGCAAGGAAAAAAAAAAACACTTTATAGAGATGCTGAATAGTAGAATTAGTTTGGAAAAATTTATCAAATGCTTCTCACCCTAAAACTTGCAAGTGTGTTAAAATAAGATCCTTCAAGAAAACCAACATTTCAAGTAATCCCTGTTTTTATATGAGTCACAGTTTAGAAAATTACCAGATGTGAATGAATTCAGAATTCACTGTAATAAGACAAATATTTCAAATAATCTTCCTTTTATTATTAATCCCAATTTAGCAAATAACCAAAAGTGGGTGAAATCACAAGGAGCATTTAAAGCAGACTCTGGGTTAGCAGCAACCCCCTGGATTCTCTTCCTGACAATCAGTAACAGACTCTGAAACTGAGAAGGGAAATGGGAATACTTCAAAATCTCCCTACTTCACCCAAATGCAGGAAACATTTGTTATCTCAGCAATGCCCACTTTTACCACTTACTGGGACCCACCTGTGTGTCTTTGAGAGCAGCACTTCTCTCATTAACATCAGAAAGGGCTGTGATCAAAGATTATTAACCAAAACAAATGTTTTTAGACCCCCATTAGATGGCTCCAAAGACTTGTTGAAGCTCACAGCCTCAGACTGATGTGCTGTTCTGAAAAAGCCCTTATTTGACAACCAGAATGAATTACAGGGGCTTCTTCAGAACTGCAGCACGAAGCAGGATTGGGAACAACATCATCATCCCTGCTGGGAATCACAAAAAAGTCACTTGACACTAAAATCCTACTGGCAGGATAACCATTGCCTGTGTTCAAGGATAAACCAGAACCTCTATTGAGCCTGACACTGGATCAGAAAATGTGGAAGGCTGGTGAGACCCTGACACAGGGTGCCCAGGGAAGCTGTGGCTGCCCCTGGATCCCTGGAAACGTCCAAGGCCAGGCTGGACATTGGGGCTTGGAACAGCCTGGGGTAGGGGAAGTGTCCCTGCCCATGGCAGGGGGTGGGATTTAAGGTTCTTTCCAGCACAAACTGTGCTTCCACGATTTTTATGTGACCTTAAAGCCCACCCAATTCCAACCCCTGCCATGGGCAGGGACACCTTCCCCTATCCCAGGCTGCTCCGAGCCCTGTCCAACCTGTCCTTGGACACTGCCAGGGATCCAGGGGCAGCCACAGCTTTTCTGGGCACCCTGTGCCAGGGCCTGCCCACCCTCCCAGGGAACAATTCCGACACAAAATCCTATCTATCCCTGCCCTCTGGCAGTGGGAAGCAATTCCCTGTGTCCATGCCCTTGGGAATAATCTCTCTCCATCTTTCCTGGAAAGTGAATTCACAAATTTCTCAAAGAATTATAAAAAGATGCTGAGGTTTGCAGAGGATGCCAAAAGAGGCACAGAAAAAAACCAAAAAAAGGTCTTCATAAATATTTAAATACCACTAAAATTCTTTAAAGTAGTGGTTCCCTAAAATAATGAGAGACCCCTAATTCACAACTGGTTTTCCAGGGACATTCCTCATACAAATCCAACACAGGAAGGTTTAAAAACTGCTTTGGCTGGTTAAAGATGAGGCTTTTCTGCAACAGAAGCATCAAGCAGCGTTTGGGAATCCTAAAGCTATTCCTGGAAATTCAATCAGGGAAACAACCATCTCAGCCTCATATCAGGCATTTCCTATTCATTACTGGAGAAACCCTGCTTACTTCTCTTTTATAATGAACATAAATAAAAGATCCACAGCAAGAATTTAGATCTTTCATAGGGGCCCTCAAATAGTTCTTACTTAGATAATTCTTCCCTAAGCAATAATTGTAAAATTTACATTGCCTGCACAAATCCTAAGAATGCCAGGTCCTGACAAATGTTATGGATGATAAATTTGAAGGAAATTCCACTTTGTTCTTATTTTATTCGTATCCTGTCATTTAAATTGAAGCTGGGAATTGATGAGAGCATTCTATGCCTTGGAGAGAAAATATTCTTGGCTCTGATGTTGAGCAAGTTTATTAATTTGGACAAACTCTTTGACAAACCCGTCATATTGAGAGATAATTAGTTTGCAAATAATACAATTGGAGGTAAAGCCTTTATTTTATTTGAAAAAAAAAGAAACATAAATAATTCTGCTGATCTCCATATCAGGATTTATTGATATTCATCTCAAGAAAACTACATTTGAGTGGTGATAGAATTAACAATTCTATGATTCTATTTTCAGACCTTCTTTCCTTCCATGAGAAGTTTAAAAGAAGTATCTCCCAAGCCTCTCCACCCCTCCAAGCTATAAAGAGGAAATTGCCAGCTGGACTGCAACGAAATTTTGGAGAGAAGACCCTGAGGTGAAGGGAAGGGTAATTCTGGAGCTTGTCAATAATTACACTAATGAGAAAAAATCCCGATAAGCCTGGAGATGAGACTAAGAGAAAAAGTGTCAAAACACCAAGATAAATCCCAAAGGGAAAGCTCCCAAAATGAAAACCGTATACATTGCAAAAGAAAACAGAAAATATGAGCACTTCATGCGGAAAGGAAGATAAAATCATGTCTACTGGAGGAACATACTTGACAAACAGATAGAACTGTTAAGGTTAGAAAAGCCCTCTAAGACCAGCAAGTCCAGCTGGTCTTCCCCAGCACTCCCAAGGCCATCCTGACCAATGTCCCCAAGTGCCATGTTCATATGGCTTTGAACACCTCCAGGGATGGGCACTCCAAACCTCCCTGGGCAGCCCCTGCCAAGGCCTGAGCACCCTTTCCATGCAGAAATTCCTCCTGCTGTCCAACCTGAGCCTCCCCTGGCACAGCTTGAGGCTGTTTCCCCTTGTCCTGTCCCTGTTCCCTGGCAGCAGTGCCTGACCCCCCCTGGCTGTCCCCTCCTGTCAGGGAGTTGTGCAGAGCCAGAAGTTCTCCCCTCAACTTCCTCTTAATGGGAACTTATTTACTTGTATCCCTTATTTAGGATTTACGATCTGCTCCAAATCTTGGATTGAAAACTGGGATCAATCTATTGCTTTTTATAAATTCCTTAATTCACCCCTTCCCTTTTAGCACATGAAATCAAAGCCTTAATAGGGAATATTATCCATGCTAAGCCACACAAGCACTGAAAGTTTGGGAGGCTCCTAAAGCTTGCTGTAATAAAAAAGCTGCTGAGGGAAGAAAAGCCTTCTCTCCAGGAGGAGGAAATCTGTCCGGACAAACTCCTCTCATGCAAACTGAAATTCACATATCAGCTGGAATTTTTAAAGATTTCTTATACAAAATACAGAACTTGTCAGGAAAATAGTAATAGGCAGTGTCTCTAATTACAGCTTGGAAAGAAAATAATTTGAGGAGAAGTTCTTTCAAGGAGGAAGGTCAAATTATGGATCTGTGTATATTGTTCCCTTTCATATATTTAGGAATATTCCCTCTTGCTTCCTTCTTGCTGGATAATAGAAGTCATGTGGACCAGAGACAGGAGTAACAGAAACAGTTACAGTTCCAAAGACTAAGAGAAAATTTACAGCAATTAATGAATTCTCTGTATGCTGCTCAAGAAGTAAATCTTTGTTAAAATTACCTTGATTCAGGGCCACCTGTTTGCTCTAAGGAAGGGAATTAATTCAAGTGTCGTGGGAGACAGAGGCTCTGAATTACGACTGATCTTCTAAGATGGCCAAAATCTCCGTGTCTAACTTCCAGGATTTAACATAAAGCACTGAAATCACAGAACCATGGAATGGTTTGGGTTGGAAGGGGTCTTAAAACAACCTTCCAGTGGAAGGGCAGGGACACCTTCCACTATTTCAGGCTGCTCCAAGCCCCAAAGTCCAGCCTGGCCTTGGACACTTCCAAGGATCCAGGGGCAGCCACAGCTTCTCTGAGCACCCTGTGCCAGGGGCCCCCACCCTCACAGGGAAGGAGATGAGCCTTCTTTAGATTCCCTCAGTTCCCTGTGGTTCCCACTACTTTTCATCTGTTGCTTCTTCCCATGACTTTCAAGGAACAGCAGAGTTCTGCATCCAGTTTGATCCCTGCCTTCAGTGCCCAGAGCACTGGGTTCACTCTCACATGCCTTTCCAAGGGTGATGGTACCTCTGTCTCCTCAGGAAATGTGGCCCCAAACCAGTCCTGGGCTCTGCAGGGCTTAAACGATCCCTGTTTTTTTTTCCTGAAATGTTCATTGCAGAAGGAATGGGCACAGTCAGATTAAAGGATAGATCTTGGACTACTGGCTTTCAGAGAAACCATCCCAGAGCCAGGTCACCTCTGATCTTCTCTATCCAGTGAATCTTGGGATATACCCTGAACAGCTGCACAGATGACAGCTTCTCCTGGACTTCCAATGGAGTTTGGTAGCCTGAGTCTTTTAAGACGAAAAAAAGAACCTGAACCCTGACGGTAATTTATAAGTACCCCAAAGTGACCATGACCACAACACACCCTGGTGCTCCTTCAGATATGTTAAAAAGGAAGGTTGTAGCTGGAGGTTGGGAACATCTCCTGGATGACTGATAACTTTTAAGAACACATAATTCCTAATTCCCAAATGGATTTATAAACTAGGCACTGAGTTGCTCTGCTTTGCCAGGCAGAAAATCCCATTTCTGCAGCGCCCGATGAATACTTTCAGCATGAAACATTAGTATCTGGAGGTAGGAATTCCCCTTATTTCACACAAGATACACTAAGACAATACAACGGAGCTCCTGTTTCATCTCTCTAAATCAACTGACACATACAAGCCAAAAATCAAGAGCACAGAAGTCTTTTTCTTTTTTTGACAAAAGCCACGTGTATTCATTTCAAACTTCTCTCTCTGAAAGGTGAAGACAGGAATTCTCACCTTGGAATTGCATCCAAACACACCCCAATTTGTGAACACAGTTTAAGCTTGGAATGTGTCTTTTCCTTCACATGCCACTTTGCCCATCTACAACTAAAAGCTCATTACTTGGGAAATAAAAGCATTTCCCTGCCTGCTAAATTAATGCATCCTTGATTGTTTGTTGTGTCAGATTGTTAATGGCGACAGGTCATGTTTTCCCAGGAAAACCCACAAGCCTCTTAATGCTCCAGGTCATAACTCAGAACAATAATAATTTGGGAAGCACAGCTGAGCATTTTAAACCATCAGGAGCATTCCAGGGAAGAGTAATGGAAAGGCGGCTGCCAGGCCACCCCACTCCACTGAAAGCCATGGTGCTAGGTGAGGCCATAAGTGGCTCTGGATTAATTCTGATGGAATTAAGCAGTCCCCCAAAGTCAAATGGTGCCACCATGACTGTCACCACACTACATGAATCAGTTAAATCAGCCTTGGGGCTTAGAAAAGAGAAACCTCAATTACTCCATGCTACAGCAGTCTTGTCAAACCTCTCTTAGGCCTTTTAGTAATGACACAGAAAAAGAGGCAAGAAAAAAAATGTAAAAACCATAAAACTCCCAAAACATTCTGTGTGTTGGACCATAGACTTTCCAAATGCAAAAATAAGCTCAACAGACTTTGAGGATGATGATGATGATGATGATGATGATGATGATGATGATGATGATGATGATGATGGGGGTTGGATACAGATTTCCCTAAAGAATATCAGGGATCAAAAGAAGAGCCAATGCCGCATTGTATCCTTGTACTACTCCAATGGATTCTAGGGCAAGCACTGAGCACTGGCCTGCCTAGTGGCAGCTGTGGAGGAAGGAGGTCCAAGATGAAGAATCCAGGAAGTGGTGGGTTTGGAAAGGAAATAGAGAGACGTCTTCTCCAGTAAGAGAGGAAATGACCTCGAGTTGTGCCAGGGGATGTTTAGCTTGGATATTAAGGCAAATTCCTTCACCAAATGCATTGTGAAATACTGGAACAGTTTCTCAGGAAGTGGTGGAGTCCTCATCCCTGGAAGTGTTCAAGACACATGTGGATGTGGCACTTGAGGACATGGTAGTGGTGGAGCTGGTTGATGGCTGGATTTGATGATCTCAGAGCTCTTTCCCAACTTTAAGGATTCTGTGACATTCATAACTATTGGGAAAGGCATCCAGCAGAAATGCTGCTCCCCAAAAGTGTGAGACTGGGGCTGCTGCACCCCAAGCAGAAGCACAAGATCATGTGGGAGGTGTCCTGCTGTCCTCCAAATTCCTGGAGATACCAGAACGGAAAGAAAAATCTGTTTTAATGTGTCTCCCTGGGCCAAGGAAGATCCTGTCAGGATGGAGATGCCTGAGCCTTGCTTAGCTCCGTGGAGAAAAACATCCCTGGTTTTATGAGAACAAGAGAGTAATCACATGGAGACAGAAAGCTTTCAAAGCAGTCTGGGATAAATTTCTTCCTGAAAACATCAACAATTTCCAAGCATAGCAACCTTTCCCAGGTGAGGTATTCCAGGATTTTATACACTATTATTTAAAAATTCATGAGCAGAAGTTTTGCCCCTTTGCTTTCATGTCATAATGCCTAAAAATCTTTGTTCACACAGAGTTTGGCTGGGAAATATTGTGGATGTTGAAATTCTGGAGTGCTGCCCCCAATTTCTGAACCAATATCACTGGGTGAAGTTACAAAAACTGAATTTACTCAGGTGGTATGAAAGACCAATACAAATGTTCCTTTTTTTCCACTCTGCAAGGGCTTTTTGAGCATCTTTATCCTTGAAAGGTGTGGATTAAATAACCACATTTAAATTGTCAATGCCTGAGAAATATCAGCTCCTGAGATCCCGTGCAATTGGAATTTTTCTGGGGATCCTGTGACTGTTGTTCACAAAACCAAGCCACAAAAATATACAAATGCCAATTATCCATGTTGTAACTGAGGAGGAAAGTTCTCCTGGATGGGGTTTGTGTGGCAAGGTTCTGGTAGTGGGGGGTTGTAGGGGCGGATCCTCTGAGGAGCTGCTGGAAGCTCCAACAGTGCCAACTCCAGGGGATCCAGGATGTACCTGCTACTGACCAAGGCAGAAATTGTGGTGATACCTCTGGGATAACTGATTGGAGAAGGAAAATTGTTATTGTGCAGTTATAATTGTGGCCAGAGAAGAGTGGAGTGAGACCATGGGAGAGGAGCAGCTCTGCAGACACCCAGGGCAGGGCAGGAAGAGGGGCAGGAGCTGCTCCAGGTGCTGGAGCTGAGATTCCATGGGGAAGCCCATGTGGAGGCAGCTATGCCCCTGCAGCCCATGGAAGCTGCAGAGATTCACCTGCAGCTTCTGCAGAAGCCCACACCAGAGCACAGGGATGCTGAGGGAGGTGGGAAGCCTATCCTGGAGCAGGGACTTGTGGATCCATGGAGAGAGAAGCCCACACAGGAGCAGGTTTGTTGAAAGCCACTGGGACCTATCAGGGACCCACACTGGAGCAGCCTTTTCCTGAAGGACTGACCCCATGGAAGTGGATCCATACTCAGAGCGGTTCATGAAGAGCTGCAGCCCACAGGATGGACTCACACTGGAGCAGCTCATGGAGAACTGTCTCCCATAGGACGAGACCCCATGCTGGAGCAGGGGAAGGACTCCGACTCATCTCCCTGAGGAATAAGGAGCAGCACAAACAACACAAACAACACAAGCCCCCATTCCTGTCTCCCTGTGCCACTGGAGGGGAGGAGGGAGAGCCCAGGAAGGAGGGAGGCGTGGTGGGAAGATGTTCTTAAGATTTGTTTTACTTCCCATTACCCTGCTCTGATTTGTTGGTAATAAAATCAATGGATTTCCCCAAGTTGTTTTGCCCATGACAACATTTGGTGAGAGATCTCTCCCTGTCCTTATCTCAGCTCCTGAGTCTTTCCTTGTATTTTTCTTCCCTGTTCAGCTGAAGAGGGCAGGGATAGAGCAAGGTCAAGCTACCACATCTCACTGAAAAAAACAACCCAACAATAACAACAAAAAGCCCCCACAACAATAAAATCTTCTTCCTTTGAATGCCTTTCAAATTAAAAAAAAACCCAATCAAATACAGGAAATAAAATCCAAAAGCTGACTCTAAGTAGGTTTGACTCTAATAGCTGGTTTCATGTTGGATGGAAAGGGATCAGGTTGGATAAGTTACCAGCTAAAATATGTTAATGGGATTTAAATGACATTGTACCTTCCTGGGGAATCAATTTTGAGATTTTAGACAAACTGCAACAAGGCATCTGGTGACATCACCAGTTTTCTGTAGGCACTAATGGAACTGTTCACAAAAAGCAGAGCTGGATGACAAGCAGCAGGTGAATGATCTTCGGGAGCAGTGGTTTTGTAACTGTGAAAATATTTTTCTTTCCTAATAAGACACTGTTGCTTCCTGATAAAAACTAGTTTAAAAGCAAAATTCCTCCATGAGATGGCACTGCCTGCTTGGACCAAGGATCCGTGTCCTCAGAAGGGCTTGGCATGGTACCAGCCAGGAACTTTGAGTGAGTCCTGACTGTCTTGGGTTGCAATGCAGGATGTGGCCAAAAGGATGTATTCTATCACTATTCGTTGAAACCAATTGGGGCAGTGATCCTTATCTCTGTGGGAGATATCCTCTGCTAATGGGCCATCTGCTAAAACCAGGTGAGGCAGTCATCTTTATCTTTTCCACAACCCATCCTTACTCCAGGAAGATACCGTCTGTTAATGGGCCATTGAGTCCCACTGAATGACTGATAAAATTACATCATCCCATTGGGTCCCACTGNTCAAAACCAAGACACTGACCCTTCTCCAGGAGAAGCCTGTCAAATAGCAGGGAGTACATCCAGAAGAGCTGCAAATCAAGGAAATTGTGCAAAGACACAAGGAAGCCTGGCAAATCAGTAATAACACTGTTTCCTGGCATGGAAAAGGCTTGGAGATTTAATGCCTCAGTTGAGCTGCCTTGTTTCATCCATTTGTTTGTAAAATGAAAGCCAAGGAGCTTATCCAGCCTTTTTCGTAATCCTGGCAAGCCCAACTCTTAACACTTTCTAGCTGCTGGCATCAGAAGGTTTGGTCAACTGAGTCCTATTGCTGGACAATCTTAAGAACCAAGCTGCCCCACCACTGACAGAAAATATGAACTGCAGAAAGCAGCTACAGGCAGGTAAGGAACAGTGACAAAAACCCCAAACCAGGCAGAAGAACATGCTCAAGCTACAGAGTGTGCCCACATTTGACCCTAAAAATGATGCACACACACCTGCAGCTGCAAAATTTCAGGGAAAAGAAATCTGGTATGAAATCATAGAGTCATGGGATCAACAAGGCTGGGAAAGATCTCCAGGATTATCAAATATGCTCTGTGACTGATCCTCATGCCAGAGCACTGTGTGCCAAGTCCAGGCCTTCCTTGGGCACCTCCAGGGATGGGGACTCCACAGCTCTCTGGGCAGCCCCTGCCAATGGGATTGAGGGAGGAGGGGAGAAAATGAGATAGCAGGGGGTGGATTTCTTAAAGTGGATTTTGTTGTTATGGCAAGTAACAAGAACTTCAAGAGGTGTTCAACAGCACAGTCCAGGGACAACTCTAAAGGAGCCCGCCACGGTTTATTTTGGGTGGTTTTTCCAGAGCTGAGCTTCAAACACCGTATTTCAGCTCACATACAACTATTTTCTGCTAAGCACTGTGCCATGATTAACAGGATTTCTTTTCAAAACCCCAACTATCACCTTCAGAATGTTAGAATTAATCTGCTGGCCACTTAATCCTGAGGCAAAGCGAATGAATCTCTCTCTAGATGAAAGGAAGAGGAAGGAGCTTTTCAGTCCCCTTTTTTTTCTTTTTTTTTTTAACACCCCAGAGACTATTTCAGGAGTGTAACACAGCCTGAACCAACTTGCAACTCTTTAATTTACATCTTCAGATTTCCCAGCTGGAAGATTGAGATCAAAACCACTGAACTCACAGCTATGAGAGCAGTTCACGAAGAATAAACCCACAAGTTTTAAGATGAATTATTACAAAAACTGTAACCAGATCTTTCATGGAAAAGGTGGAGACTCTGTTATAATTGCTCCATGCTGCCACTAAATTGTATAAAGGCTTCCTTGATATTTTTGGGTGTGTGTGGAAATTCAGAGTAAATCCTGAGCAGGAAGGCAAAGCTCGTTAGGTGAAGAAGCTAAAAAGAGTAGGCGATAGAAGAAATAAACAAGATTTTCTTCTGCGACAATGAGCACAGGCCCAAACCTCAGAATTTTCACTCTGTAGCAATATAGCAATGTCTCTGTTTCAATCTCAAATCCTTCCAGAATAGCCCAGATAATGCATTCTTGTTATTTATTAATTATTAGAGATATTATTTTAGATCTGCCCTTATACATAAGGTCAGATGTACAGAGATTTCTCCCCCACCTGTGCTATTATTCCATGGAAGAGCTGCTGCATTCCCAGGTACCTTGCACAATCCAGCTGCAAACTTTCAGGAAAAATTATTCCATTGCCTCTGCTTGATCAATAAACATATATCCTTAAATAGTCCACCATTTTAGGAAATGTTTTTTTAATAGGAAAATTGTGGGTTTTTTTTTTATTTCATAGGAAAATTGAATTTTTAAAAAAAATTAATAGGAAAATTTTAAAAATCACTGTTTTGTTATATTAAACACAAGTGTGAGCAGCTGTTGGTGGGGTTGGTTGTGGGGTCATGGATTGGTGCAAACACGGAAGACTTGGAGATAGCTCCTGACAAAAAACTGCTTTTTTTGAAAGAGAAGTGGGATTTTTTCAAGACTTTTCTGGAGAGCCGGACAGTCAGTTGTGGAAAAGAGTTGGATAAAGTACAAATCACTAATTCAGTTTCCACATCTGGGAGAAGGGACGAAGAGGAGCAGGTATTGAATAGAGAAGAAATAGAAGATGAACATCTGTGAATACACAAACCCTTGGCTGTTAATAACACAAAGCAGCAGCAAAATCCCTTTGTCCATGATCAAAGGCAGTGACACACAGGCTTCACCCACACCACCCAAAGGAAAACTGTCCCAGCTTTCCGATGGGTTTGGTGAAGATCCATGAAAAGCACACAGTCAGACACCACGTGGAGGTGGCCAGTGCTGTGCAGCTCTCTGGGACACTCACCCCGTCAGGTCGGCCGTCCGAGGCCGTGACGATGAGGATGTAGCGGTCAGTGCTCTCTCTGTCCAGGGGCTTTCCCAAGGCCAGCAGGCCAGAGCTGGGAAAGAAACAAAACCAGGACATGTTAGCAGGGCAGCTGGGAGAGGTCTGTGAGCTCTCTTGTAGGAGCTTTTAGGCTTTCTGTGGGTGAAGGCCAAGAAAAACCATAAGCCAATTCCTAATGCTCTCCACTTGGATATAGGAATAATCATGGATTAAAACATCAACCTAGTAAGACTACAAAAGCTAGAGCTCCACTGAACACAGCACCCTGATTTGCTCCTGCTGCACTTTAGCTATTTATTTAATTATCAAAACATATTTATTTAGTAATTTTACTATTAATGCTGCAATAAATGAGAAGAGAGAAGGACAAGCAGGGGATTAATCACTGAGGAGTCCTGATAAACAGCAGGACTGAGCAGGAAACTCTGGGAATACAACACACACAGACTCACACAGGGTGAGTCTCCTCAGGGAGAGGCTACTGGGGGAAGTTACACATTGAGTAACTTCAGAGTAAGACCTGTGAGTATCCCCTAATAATTAAATATTACTGCAGGCACAGGGGTGTGGGAAAACAAATCCCAGAGTGTTTTGGGTTAGGAGGGCCCTTAAGGCTCATCCAGCACCACCCCCTGCCATGGGCAGGGACACCTTCCACTATCCCAGGCTGCTCCAAGGCCCTGTCCAGCCTGGCCTTGGACACCTCCAGGGATTTCAGATCTTGTGATTATTGAAGCCTGTTTTAAAAGGACAACAAAAGAAGGGTTAATTGAAAGCCACATTAAACAGTGGTTGAAAGCACTGCAAATTCCTGTAACTGCTGACAAATGAAACAATTTGTTATATAGAAATATCTATTTTTCAGCATTTGTTCAAAACACTGCAAGAAAATACAAACAAAAAAAATTTAGAGGGAAGAAAGAGTAAATAAAACATAAAAGACTTAAGTGGTAAATTATTAATTAAAAAAATATATATTAAAGTGGAGCTGAGAACAGAATATTGACATCAAACACTGCATGAATCCATGTACACTTCTCCAATATTCTACCGTATCTCCTTTTTCATCTCCTTCCTACCCCTGAAAAATTACACTTGACTGTCTGTTTCAATAGAGGAACATCATTCAAAAGACAGGTTAAATTATAAATGTCCTAAATTATAAATACCCTAAATTATATATCCTAAGTTATCAATACCCTGTGTTTTCCCCCAGCACTCCTAGTCCTTTAACACTCCAGCTTTCCAGCCTCACTCTTTCCAGGAAACATAAGGAGGTAAGGAATTACCAGAGGTGGTGCTCAGGTTCCAGAGCCAGAGGCTCTGAACAAAACCATCTCCCAACCCTCGGATTGAGGAGGAAAAAGATGGAGTAGGGAGATGTAGAATTTGGAGTATCCAGTCCTCGTGCTGCCTGGCAGGAATTACACTGGAGTTAACTGCATGCTCCAGGAAGGAAAACAAGAATCCAAAAAAAGGGAGAGAGAATCCTGGTCATGGGTTCTGCCTTGGCCTTCAAACATCCAAACTAAGATAAATTCCTGTAGCCTTACACCACCCACATTAGAGATGTTTTATTTAATAGTAATCCTCCTTTAATCGATCAACATATTTCAGTATCCAGAAAAAAGAAGGCAAAAGGCTGAAGGAAACTTGGCACAAAGCCTTTTCCAAAGGAACAGGAAGGGGAAAACACGTCAAATAACTCTTCTTTTTACCACGAGGTGCTGGAGCAGAGCCGAGCACTGAACCCCGTGCTCAGATTTGTGGGGGCTGCGAGGCAGGGGGAGTCAGACCTCCCAGGGGTCCCAGAGGAGGGGGATGAAGGGATGGAGCAGGAATTCCAGTTGGGAATTCATTCACACACCACCTTTAACTGCTTGGTTTCTGGGTATGGCCACCCTGCTCACATCCCAAGTTGGACAACATACGGATCCAGATTCCAGAGGATCTTCATGCCAGGAGCTGGCCTGGATTTCCACAGATGTTTTAAGCCTTTATGATGTGAAGAACTGCTAGGAATTTTATGGTGTGGTGTGGAGGGTGCTGCGATCACTGAGTGATCCCTTTTGGAGTATCTCTCATGTGACCAGGTGGGATTATTCATGTTGAAATTAAAAAATGGTGCTTTACTAAGATGGCAAGCCCCCTTTGGAGCATCTCTCATGTAGCCAGGCTGGATTATTCACCTTCTAAATCATCAAATCCTTCTTTACTACCACTGCAACCCCTCTCTGGAGTGTCCCTCATGTCACTCTTGTAGATTAACCAAGTTCTAAAGGTGCCAGAGGAGGTCAGGCTAGGTTTCTCCATGTTAAGGAAAGGGTTGCTTGCATCACTTGGGCAGGAGTCCCCACAAAACTCCAATCCCAAGCCATGGCTAACACCAGCAGCCCAACATCAATCCCTGCTCTGGCCACTCTAGTGAAGGAAAGTATCCCCTCTCCAAGGTGTCCCTTGTCCCTCTCCTGCCAAGTGTTTATCAATCCTAGTGGATGAGAGCACCAGCACCTCCTGGCATTTTCAAGGCTTTATTCCCATTGTTTCCTGAAGGATTTGATTCTCCACGAATAGAAGATTTATCATCCACAGCTCACTCAGAACCTGTCTCAGGAGGTTTGGGTATTTAGGTTCACAATCTTTCCCTCACACCAAATTAGAATTATTTTGCATCAGGAAATAATAAGCCCCAGGTTACTTCTGTCCCATCATTTTTTGTGGGAAGTCAGCTCACCACCCTCCCTTCCTCCTGCAAGGAAAAGGATACTTTGGATTGCAAATAATAATTAATAACAGGTAAATTAATAGCTAATAATAGGTAAAATAAAGGGTGGTGGGCCAGACACAGACCAATCTGGTGCTTATGTTTCACAACAAACCCTCTATCTCCCTCTCTCTCTAAAGCTGGAATTCAATTTAAAGAAAATACAGTTCTTAAACAATGCTCAAAGGACTTTTCACTACAGGCTAAACCATAACAAGTCAGGAAATTAAAGCAAAAATTGCCCCGTCATTAGTCAGGAGCTGACAGGTAAAAGAGTTTTAATTAATCCCTGGCCACTCTTTTAAACACAATCTTTCCACCTCAGTGAGTTTCCCTTACCTAAAGTGTTTAAAATAAATAAACAGTGGCCAGTGACAAACCCCAGAGTGGAATTTGGCTCACAGAGCTCTCATTAATGGCTGACAGCCCCTTGAAGGAGCAGTTGAAGGTGTCTGAGCACAACCCTTTTCTCTCAGCTCCTCCATTCCCTGGACTGACAAGTTCCAAGTCTGTTTTCCAAGGGTTTCCCACTTACCTTTGAGAGAGATTAAAAACTTGTTGAGGATCTCCATTCTGAATGAGGTATTTGATGGGGTCGCCCTCTCTATCAAAAGCCTTTAGGGAAGGAAAAAAAAGGATAAAATTCAGTCAGTGGAAAGGTTTCTTCTCTTCCCTTCCATGTAGAAACTGGGGAATGAAGTTTTAGGAGAATTTCCCAAAGGGATGACACCAATCCCTGTTTCTACGGCAACTCTGGTTATTGATGGGCTACTCAAGATAAAGCTGGAGTACATCAGAATTCCTGAAATTACAATATCCTGAATGCAGGAAAATAATTACTATCAATTATTAGTAATTATCTAATTATCAAATTACAGCTACATTACAGCAGCATGAGTGTGAAATTCAGGCTTTAATAATTTCCTTCTATTTTTCTGCAGTTCCACACTGATTAGACTGAACTTTCATTTTCCTTTCTTCCCATTCTTCATTTCCACTTCTTACCAAGACCCCTCTTTCTGTTATTTTATTAGAATCCCAATCTTTGGCTGATGCTCCAGTGAGTTCCAACTGTAGCATTCACCCTCTACAATAATTTGCTTTTTGAGGGGGTGAAGATCAGGGTAAGACCTTTAAGAACAGACATTAAGAGCACCAAAATGAGGATATTCCACCTATTAGGTGGAAAAAAAAAATCTTTCAGAAGTTGAATAAACTACTTTTGATGTCTCTCCTGGTGCCACCTGAGGCCATTTCATCTGGTCTAGAAGAGAAGAGGCCAACCCCCACTTTGCTCCTGTGAAGTTGTTGCTGTGGACCATAATCAAGGGCTGTGTAGCTTTGAGCTGACCACCTAAAAAATCAGTTTTTGAGATAAAAACCCAAGAAAAATAACAAAAAACTCAACTCAAACACCCCCCAAAATTAAGAGCAGAAGCACAAACCATTTAAATGTGCAGGCAGAGCAGGGAATGCAGTAAGAAAACAACTTGGCTTAGCCAAATAAAAATCAGGGGCTAAGTCAGATGGAAGGGATCAGCACTAAGAAAGAGCAAGAAAAACTGGATGTGGACACAGCCAGAAAAAGTCAAGGCAAAACTGGAATGGAAAGAGGAGAGAACACAAAGGATAACAGAGAAATGTTTAAGTTGCAGAAGGAACCTGAGGAGTGGTTTGAAAACAGAAGCGATGATGTTGAGAAGGTCAGAGAGGTAAAACTGCCCCTGTTTCAGCTCCAAAATAAATTAACTGGGGCAAAACTTCAGCTGAGAGCTGGGCAAGAGTCAGGCAGAGAATATGTTCATAAACAGAACATCTTTGAATCAGCTGCTGGAATTGAAGCCTGGTAAAGTCCATCCTGGCCTATAGAATGGCTGGAATAATCTCAAAGCCACTGGGTTTGGTGGTTTTTTTTGTGAGCACTCCCAGAGAACAAAAATGCTGGAGGGCATTTTTGCCCTCCAAGGTCTATCCTTCATGGAGGCACGAGCCAGGAAATCACACACCAGGCAGGCGGAGTGCAATTCCCAGAAACCCACAAATATCCAAATTATTTGTAAGTTCCCTGCCAATATGCAGATGGATAACACAGAACTAAATTTCTCCAGAACAAAAGGATGCTGAAGCAATTTAATCTGATTTTCCAACAGGACAACAAGTGTCTTGAACAGCAGAAACTGGATCAATAAAGCAGCTGAGCCATGGTGAAGGCTTTTCCCACTGCTTGATGGGACATTTTCCCAATGGAGTTCCGACAACACAGCCTCCAAATGGAGGGTGGGATTAAGAAGAATTAAATCCATCATCAAAATTAAGGCCAGGCAGTAGTGGGTAGTGTTAGTACTGACTCAGTTCTGCATGGGTGTGTACAGCTCTCCCAGCACTGATCAGTATTCCCATCCACAACATCAATGATAGACTGGGAAAATTGGGAAAATTGCTTATAAATTCCATGGGTGGCACTGAGTGTTGGGAGGTGTGCGTGGAATTTGGATTTCCTTGGCCTGAGGATACAAACAATCAGGATCTGAGCCAAGAACACAAAATGCTACAAACACTGGAGGCAGACAATGTGAGGAGCTGGCATCTCTGAGGACTGTCCTTGATCCTAAATTACCAGAATCCTATGGTTGCTCCAATCTTTAGCCCTTTTTGTTCCTTTTACCTTCCCTGCAGGGCATCCTGCCCTCCCTTCACATTAAGTTGTCTGAGGGGTATCATTATGGTCTGCATTCTCTCATAAAAAGGCAGGGGGCTCTCAGAAGGCCAGAAAATCAAAGACTGGCTGTCATTGATTTAGTTTTCTCCTTATTCCCACAGAAAATCCACCTTCAATCAACACGCTTAAAAAAAAGGGGAGGGAAAGTTAATCATTGCTTTTAAAAACTCCTGCTTTCTTTAAAAGCAAAGACCAAGAAGTTCTTACGTACAGAAGAAAACCACCGAAGGCAAGGGAGAAGAGCAACCTATTCCTGTTTTTTTCCAGATCAATGGCATAGAGTGATTCCATAAATTGCACACAACAGTTCCATGTAGCTCCTTGTTCAGCACATAACTGGACCCTGCTAACGGCCTTATTTGTTCTGCAGGCTCCCAGAAAAATGACAGCATTTGCATATTTTAATTAATAATGGCTGGCAGAACATGAAGCCATAAACGCCTCCCAGGCATGCAATAAACTCTGAGGTTTATTTACAAATTAATGCAGTGGAGATCATTTAATATTGCATTAATCTCAAACGTTGTTAATTAAAACACCAGTCAAGACCAGCCGGGTGTGTTAGAAAATAAATAAGGGGATAAGAAAGAAATAAAGTCCTCCATCATCAGCATAAGAAATTTTAATGGACAAGAAAAAAGTGAATGATATTTTTCCAAAGTCTAAAGAGTAAATTTAAAGCAGCTACATTTGCATTATTACTGACCCTAATATTTTGCAGATCTTCAGATTTGGTAATTTGGGAATACTTGAAAAGTTTTGCGGGCTCTCTCCAAGATTTTGTAACCCTCCTGCTGTATGCAGACCTACCAAATTATTACTAAGAGAGAGCCACAAAAGAGTAATTTCTTAATCTGCACCAGCCCAAACACTGATTGAATTGATAAGACTCAGGAAAAGAAACGTGTGAAAATTTAAATCTGAAAACACTTGTTCAATATTTAAGGCTTGGTCATATTCCATATCATCGATGAAACACAGGCAATACTTTAAGGCACTGCTAGAAGCCCACAAAACCCAAACCAAGGTGCCTAATTTGGAACTTTCTGTTTCCTGGAAAAAGCAGCACAGGATTTCAGAAGCTTAAATACTCAGTTTATGAATGTCCAAAATGTCCTGGTAGATTTTACATAACCAGGAATAAGGGAAGATGAAAACAGAAATGTCCTGCACACGGAAGTCCTTTAGTACAGATGGAGGTTTTAATGCAGGATGAGGGAGCAGGACTTGGAATTGGGTAGGGAGGGATCCGTAAAGCCCATCCAGTGCCACCCATGCCATGTCAGGGACACCTTACCCTATCCCAGGCTGCTCCAAGCCCCAATGTCCAAGCTGGCCTTGGACACTTCCAGGGATCCAGGGGCAGCCACAGCTTCTCTGGGTACCCTGTGCCAGGGCCTCCCCACCCTCCCAGTAAACAATTCCTTCCCAACATCCCATCAATCCCTGCCCTCTGGCAGCGGGAAGTCATTCCCTGTGTCCTGGCACTCCAGACCCTTGTAAAAAGTCCCTCTCCATCTTCCACATTTCAGGTTGAGGACTACCAGACCTGCAAGAGATACAGTCCTGGACTAACCATCAAAGCTAAAGCCAAGCATATTTGGGATTTAACAATCAAGTATTTTTAATAAAATGCAGGGTCACTGAGGCTGGAAAAGCCCTCCCAGCCCATGGAGTCCAAGCTGTGCCCGATGCCCACCTTGTCCCCAGCCCAGAGCACTGAGTGCCACCTCCAGCCCTTCCTGGGACACCTCCAGGCATGGGCACTACAAACCTCCCTGGGCAGCCCCTGCCAAGGCCTGAGCACCCTTTCCATGGAGAAATTCCTCCTGCTGTCCAACCTGAGCCTCCCCTGGCACAGCTTGAGGCCGTTTCCCCCTTGTCCTGTCCCTGTTCCCTGGCAGCAGAGCCCGACCATCCCTGGCTGTCCCCTCCTGTCAGGGAGTTGTGCAGAGCCAGAAGTTTCCTCCTGAGCCTTCTTTTCTCCAGGCTGAGCCCCTTTCTCAGCTCCCTCAGTCACTCCTGGGGCTCCAGCCCCTTCCCCAGCTCCATTCCCTTCCCTGGACACGCTCCAGCCACTCCGGGGCTCTCTGGCCAGGAGGACCCAGAACTGGACACAGCCCTCGAGGTCCCTCAGCAGGGCCAGCACAGAATGAGCTGTTTGGGTACTAAAGCAGATTATTCCGTTGGAGCTTCACTTTCCAACCACATTTAAATCCCATCAAATCCTTCAATACTAAAACCTGCCAACAGGTTTTCTGCCTCCAAAGAGCCCTCAGGCCCTCAGCCAGAGATTCCAGCACCTGTCAAGGAAACACAAATGTTTCTGTTTTTCAGCATGTTTCTGGCTCCTGTTCCTCTTTGGGGCTTCCAACCCCAAGTGTCTCTCACTGGGGAGGAGAAGGCTCCTGAGCAGCCTGGCCCTTTCACTCCTTCCTCCTGCAGGCACCACAGATGTGCCAGGAGTTAATTGGCAGCACTGAGCTAAATTAGTCATCCTCCCTCAGCACAAATGACTATATGAGCTTAACCAGCCAGAATAATCCTAGTCTTTCAGCAGGAAACCATTTTAGAGGAGCTTTACCATCCACCTGCTTCAGTCAGTTAATTAGAGCTCCTTTATTTCACTACTGCTAAACACAGCATTAAGTAAATTCCTGATCCCTCAAAAAAAAATCTCAATAAAGAGTTGCCGTTTATCTCCCTATTTTTCACAGCTGGTTTTCTGGCAGAACACAATGCAGGAAATAAATAACAGTAAGTAAGTGAGTAGAGAACTGATTATTTAACCATTAGCACAACAGGGTGAGGTGTGGTCCTGGTGCACAAGAATGAGGGAAGTTCTTGCTCCTCGACCTGGCCAGAAGCTGTTGCATGATCCCTGATCCTGTGTGAGAGTGCACAAGGTCTCACTAATCCTGGGCCTGGCAGCACTGGGATCTCTGCTCCTTCTCAGCCTGTTACACATATCAAGGGGTAGAAATATCTTCAGGCATTTTTCAAGAATGACAGGCTAGGGAAGGCAAATTGCCAAAAATCTTGCTGAAATTCCCCCTGAATGAGGTGCTGAAGCTCCTCTGATCTGCTGGCAAATATAGAGAGATTTTAACACAAGAAATCACAGGCCTTTCAAGTTTCCAGCCACTCATAGAATTTTTCTTTAATATAATTATCACAGAATCCCAGAATGGTTTGGATTGGAAGGGACTTTGAAGATCAACTCATTCCACCCCCGTTGCCATGGGCAGGGACACCTTCCATTGTCCCAGGCTGCTCCAAGTCCCATCCAGCCTGACCTTGGATACTTCCAGGGATCCAGGGGCAGCCACAGGTGCTCTGGGCAGTGCCATTTGCAGCCTATAGCATCTTTTACAATATTAAATCAAAAAAGAAGTAACAGAAATAGCCCAGTGAGCCCTTTTCCTCTACAGTCCATGTAAAAGGGACTGTTGATCAAAACGAAATAATTTTCAATCCCTTTGAACTGCCCCTTTTCCCCCTGAATGCAAGGACTGGCTTGTGCATGGCATGGACACAGAGGGCAGGAAGGTAGAGAAGGTTTCACCAGCCTCAGGGAGTCCCAGGGAAGCCTCTGTACCTGCAGGTTTAACAGAACAGCGCCGATCCTCATGGCCTCGCTGACTTCCAGGCTGTACATCAGCTGTGGGAAGCGCGGAGGGCTCTGGTTGTTGGGAGGCAGCACCTCGATATAAACAGTGGTGATGGAACTCCTGCAGTGCAAGGGGGGAAAAACCAGTCAAAACCAGTCAAAACCAGTCAGAATCAATAAATCCAATCCACAAGACACCACAGTGGCTGCTTTACACACTGTGTTCTTGAGCTCTAACAGCCTCCCTTTGCTCCTCTAATAGCTTCAGGACATATTTTTCCTTCTGGATCAAAAGGAAAGCAGGCTGCCACGTGAACAGGAAGAAAAGCTCAATAATTTCTCCCAAAGCAGTCCAAAGTGGTGTTCTTTCAAAAACAGAGCAGTGAGATATCAGCGTACACTGCACAAACAAACAGCTCTCAATGCACTGTGTCCTCTGTGGGAGCAGCTCCAATTTCAACCTGGGAACTGCTCCTGCCATGCACAACAGCCACCCCTGGAGCATCCCTGCTGGCAGTCAGTTTGCTTCCTTTCCTTGGAAAAGAGGGAGCAGGGAATGTTGGCAGAGA
This sequence comes from Rhabdornis inornatus, assembly GCA_013397075.1. Classification (NCBI taxonomy): domain Eukaryota; kingdom Metazoa; phylum Chordata; class Aves; order Passeriformes; family Rhabdornithidae; genus Rhabdornis; species Rhabdornis inornatus. The sequence continues at coordinate 1,172,109 of VWZS01002820.1, forward strand.
GGATAATGCTGAGAGAAGAGATGCACACAACTCTGTCAGGCTGCTGTGATGCTGTGGGTCAATAATCCCCATTTCAGAGCAGTGGCAATGCAGGATGCTACAAATCCCTGGCAAACACTTCAGCTGTGCTGTATTCCTGTCCCAAACAGACTGCAAACAGCACTCCAGGTGGAATATTGAAGGTTCTTTGGGACACTGACACCGAAGACCCTGCACAGACCATCCTGTAAACCCATTTGATATCCAAAAGCCTCAACTTGAGAAAGGGAGCCAGGAGTCCCCCTGGAGATGGAAGACTAAAAGTCTGACTTAAAGGGATCTTCCTCTTGCCTCTCTGCTTCATTATCCCACCTGCCTTCCCTCCTAGATGTCAGCACAGCATCCTCATCCCAGAACAAACCCTTGAGAGGAGCAAGTGCTGTGCTGCAGGTGTAGCTTTTTCCCTTCGTAAATCCTTGGACAAAGCTGACAAATCTCAGGTTTTAGGGCTGCAGAAAAGAAACCAAAGGGATTTGTCCCTGTTTTTCAGAGGTGGGGCAGGAAGAGGGAGAGAGAAGAAAATCATGAACCCAAATAGCTGTTTCTTGCAGGAGTAGTAAACTCCATAGCTTTTTTAGAGGGTCATTTATCGTTGAAACAGCTGCTGTATTAACTGAGACAGTTCATTTAATATGAAAACAACACATTACTGATCAATATTTTTAATTAGCTACCCAAAATTGTGGCTGAGCACAGTCACCACTGCCCACTGCCCTTTCCCAGCAGGTTTTGCAGGTCTGGGTCACTGACGGGAGCTGGGCAGAGCATTGCAGCAACGCCAGGACTGAGAGCAACCAGCTGGGGACTGTCATACACCCCACACACACACTGTCACACAAGCTCCAGGATAAGAAATTGGTGGCCAGAAGGACAAATCACACCCCCAGGGAAGGGACTCTGCCCCTCACGGCACATCCACACACACAGTGACAAGATTCAGTGCCAGGACACAGGGAATGGCTTCCCACTGCCAGAGGGCAGGGATAGATGGGATATTGGGAAGGAATTGTTCCCTGGGAGGGTGGGAGGGCCCTGGCACAGCTTGCCCAGAGCAGCTGTGGCTGCCCCTGGATCTCTCAAAGTGTCCAAGGCCAGGTTGGAGCAGCCTGAGATAGGGGAAGGTGTCCCTGCCCTGGGACTGGACTGGCTTTAATATCTCTCCCAGCCCAAACCATTCTGGGATTCTAGAAATGGTAAGCCAATTTTCTTCAAATATTTAAGGAAAAATCACAGAACTAAAATACTAATAGTCTGCAAACTAAAAGCAAATATTAAATGTCTTTTTTTGCAATTCCAATCCATTTTTTATTAACACCTTGTATTTTTCCCCTGTGTCTTTTGTGTGCATAACAGCCCAGTTAAGGAGCCGAAAAATTCTCCTTTGCATGGGAAGGGAAAGGAGATGGAGCTGAGTCAAGCACTGCAGCTGGTGTTTGCAGGTGAATACACAGAGACCAGCACAGCACTTGGGAACCGTGGAGAGCTCCCAAAATCACTCCAGTATGGAAAAACAGCTTTTGTACCCCACCAGCTGATTGAAAGTCAACTACACCCCCATCTCTGCTTAAATAATCTCCACGTGGAATCATGGAATGGTTTGGGTTGGAAAGGGCCCTAAATTCATGCAGTGCCACCCCTGCCATGGGCAGGGACACATTCCACTATCCCAGGCTGCTCCAAGCGCCATCCAGCCTGGCCTTGGACACTTCCACGGATCCAGGGGCAGCCACAGATGTTCTGGCCAGTTATAAAATCTATGATGAATGGATTTCCATCCAAGTGGACTAACCTATCTTGACCTGATCCAGCAGAACCCTGTATCACCAAGTGTTATGAATCCCATGTCCAGGAATCTGAGGGATTGTGAAAAGCTTAAAGTCTGACCTGAAATTGTTTGATTTTACAAATGTTGTAATTTATTTCCAAAAATAGAAATTGTTGTGCTTCAGGAGTGGGCTGTGCAGGGAAGGGGTGAAATCTCCAGCCCTGGAAGGTTTCAAGAAATAACTGGACATGACACTTGCTATGGTTTAGTTGACAAGGTTGAACTTGATGATCTTGGAGGTCTTTTCCAACCTTAACAACTCCATGATATCTCAATAACTTACATTAATAATTATAATTAATAATACTCAAACCCCAAATCTCAGTTGGGGCACAGCCACCCACCAAGATTTTTAAATGTCATTCCATGCAAAAAAACCCCAACAAACCTACACAGACTTCTAAATTCCAATTTAAATTTGTGTTTACAAAGGCTGCAGAGCTACAGTTCCCGAGCCAGGTTCAGTGGCCGGGTTTTGTTTTGTGCATAAGCAAGTGTGAGACTGAAACCCAGCCACTTTCCAGGTGACTTTGGTTATCCTGGAAGAGCCTTCTGCTTCTTATTTGCCTTGAAGACATTTTCAGAGGAGGAGGAGGCACAGGCTCCCAACATCCACTCTCAGAAACACATGTTTAGGCAACACAAAGATTTCTACAGCACAAAAGGAGTTGATGGCAATCAGAGCTGTGGTGTGGAGCCACACCATGGGGATGATCTCCGACTCTCTGAAGGAGAATTACTGATTTTTTGCCTTCACTCTGAACTACTACACAAAATACATGCATAATTGTCCTCAATCTTCTCCTCAGCACTACTAGCAGCCTACTACTAGCTCGAGAGGGTTTATCAAAAAAGCAAGCAGGACGAAAAAGAGAGTTAAATTCAACCAGGGGACTGCTACCAGATGTTAATTTTATGAACAACTTAACAAGATGAAGGGAAAGTAATTATAAAATATGTGCACAACAGCATGAGCTGCTTTCTTGGAGACACGATAGAAGCAGCAGATCCAGCTATTGATCTTGTATTTTCTTTCCTTCTTTCATTTCCCATTTGAAGAAGAGGTTTTCACTTTACAGTTGTGGGAGGTTTAAATGCTGGAACCTCCTGTTCCTCCCCATCATGCTCTTTGGACAAGGACGTTGGCACTTTATCAATATCAGGCCCAGAAGAGAAATTTTTTTGCTCCCTCCCACCTTCATGAAATGACATTTTGGCACAACTGCCACCTTTAGAACACAAACTACACAGAAAGAGGTAAGCAAGGCTTGATACCTTTGCTGGTTTTTGAACTTATAGATCATAGAATGATTTGGGTTAAAAGGGACCTTGGTGATGATGATGTTCCACTCCCTGCCTAAATCCTAAATTTGCAGTCTGCTCTTCTTTTTCAGCTGGGGTCAACAGAGATAATTCTACCCTTAGGAATTTCAGTCTTAGTGGGGACATTGCACATCTTACATCTGGATAAGGTCTCCAGCTCAACATTCTTTGGGATCCTTTTTTGCATTTTCTGAACAAAAAGCATCTCCCTTTTCACTTGGTTTCTTCTTTCCATCCCTCCACCTCAATGAATGAATGGATATGCACAATGACAGCACAACTGGGAACTTTTAACTAACAGACCACGGCAAGCAAACAAAATTATGAAAACCCAGTGGCACAGGTGTCACTGCTGAGCTGCTGGAGCAATGCACAGATGCACTGATTACCTTCTCTGTGCAGGGGGGGCACTGTCGGATGCTCTGACCGTGAGGGCGTAGGAGCGCCCCACTGCCAGCACCACTCCTGGAGCAATGGTGATCAGGCCTGTCTGCTCATTGATGGTGAAGTCTCCCTGAGCCCCAGCCAGGATTTCATACACTATCTGGCCATTGGCTCCCTCGTCCGCATCCATGGCTGTCAGCTGCAAGGCAAAACCACAGAGTCAGCAGAGGCCACTTCCACAGGCTCTGGGAAGGTGACTCAGGAGGAGGGGAGGGGAACTCGAACATCTGGAAAACACACACGAATTTGTAAGCACTTCACAACAAAGATACAGCTCAAATGAAGAGTAAGAGGTGTAAAAACAATGAAGCAGAGAAAAACTGCTTGCTAAGGACTGCAAGCCACTTACTTTAAGATACAAATTAAGAAACCTTATTTAGACCGAGTTTATTGTCTGTGGGTTGGAATATATAAAACTTTCTACAAAAGCAGAAGGGAGAAGAAGACATTTTTTGTGTAGCAATAGTAATGAGAGGATTGTATTTATTTATTTCCTATCCCTCTCTCCACTTTTCCGGGTGACAGCTCTGGTGGTGCCAGGAAGTCTCATGTCCAGGCCTGGCATTCCAAGCCCTCCTTGTGCAAAGCTGGAGAGCAATATTTGTGTAAATATGCTCCTACAGCTATGGCAGACAAGTGGAAGGGAAATGGCAGATGTTCCCACATGGATATACACTTGGAATCATGAATCATTCAGGTTGGAAAAATCCTCTAAGATGGTCGAGTCCAACTGCTAACCCAGCACTGCCAAGGCTGCCACTAACCCATGTTACGAAGTGTCACGTTGTCTTTAAATCACTTGAGAAAAATCTAAATCTCGGTATTAGACCCAAATTCTAATGGAGAACATAATGAAATGCGGGGGTTCTTCTCTTCCTCCTGGGAAAGGCAGTGGGTTTATCCCATTTCTGTAGTGAGCCATGCTAAATCAAACACACACTCAGCCAGGAATTAGAGCACAGGGAATATATTTGCTTTTAGTAAATCATGGAAGAAAATCCCAGAGTGGTTTTGGTTGGAAGGAACCTTAGAGCTCATCTCATTCCACCACCCGCCATGGGCAGGGACACCTTCCACTATCCCAGGTTGCTCCAAGCCCTGTTCAACCTGGCCTTGTTGTATCTTCCTCCTTTAGAAGTTGTTTTGCTAATACACAGGTTCCTCAACTGACTTTTCATTCTGTAGGACAACGTTCCCTCAAATATCACAAGAATGACACAAAGTGGTGTGAGCAGCACTGGAACATTCAGGAGGCCACAGTATCCAGCTGTGCATCCAGCTGCCAACAGCTGGCAATGGAAGTTACAGGGAATGATGGCACCATGGGGTCCTCTGCTGCTCCCAGCTCCAGGCAACCAGTGGGAGGTGGGGAATGGGAAAGGGCACCAGCAGGCGTGACAGCAGACCTTTTCTGGAATGTCCAAAGTAATCCCAGCCTCAAGAAGGATCCCTGCAGGGATCCTAATGTTAGGATAAAAAGAAGAGACTTTCTTCAAAGGTCTCTGCCTTGGCTTTCCTGGCACAAACACTCCTGCCCTGGTGCAGGCATGGGATGGGCATGGATGGCAGATGGGAGCGCTGGATGTCAGCAATGATGGAAAACCTCGGCACTGACTGCAAGGCCAAGGGCAGGATCAACAGCCCGTCCTTAAGGCAAGGCCAGCTGAACAGCATCCTCAGCCTCCGCCTCTGGGTCCCTCTTATCACCTTGACACCTTGAGTCAGGGACAGGAACTCCCTGACAGCCCTGCCACGCTTTGATAGAAAATCATCTACCGATCAATGCAGCAACTTCAGCAGCTCACAGCCTCCCACAGCACTGCTGCAAAACCAGCATCCAAAACTGCCAAATTACTACCTACAAATGCTGAACCAGCACCTCAAACTGCCAAATCACCACCTAAAACTGCCAACCACCACCTAGAACTGCCAAACCGCCAGCCAAAACTGCCAAAGAAACACTAAAATTGCCAAACCACCACCTACAACTGAAAACCACCACCTACAACTGCCAAACACCTGGAACTAGCAAAACACCTTTGCCCAAGGATGGCTAAGAATTTAGAAGAGCAGGAACCAAACCTTGCCACTCAAAGAAGAATAAACCCCAAAGCTGCAATATCTGAGTTAATCCCATTTGCATACAGCATTAAGCACCAAGGGGAGGATGTGAATTCATGGAATCATGGAATGATATGGGTGGGAAGGAACCTTAAAGGTCATCCAGTTCCATGGGACACTGTCCATTATACCAGGCTGCTCAGAGGCCCATCCAGCCTGGCCTTGGACACTTCTAGGGAAAAACTCAGGGATCTAATTGGTGTCCAAGATAATCTTGATCCTTTATGCACAGAGGCTCACTGAAATACAAAATTTCATTTAGAAAGTCATAAATATTCTCCAAACCAAAAATTAAGCCCACAATAGCTTTAAAAACAAATCTTAATTCATCTCCTATAGCATTTTTGAGAGCAACTGGAGAGCAGAATAGCATTTGGAGCACAATGTATAGTGTACATAGGATAAATCCTTGAAATGCCCCAAAAAATCATGGAAGAGAGGTCACCTCCTCTTAAAAATTTAAAAAACAAATTAATATTTGTGTGGGGCTTTTTTTATCTACCTCATTCTCTATTTTCTTTTGGAATTCTGAAGGAGCCGCCCTATGAAAACTGCAATTTCACCACTCATTCTATAGCTTCTACACATACCTGGGTATGTTAATTAACCTTGCAGAGAGTAATTATCCACCCAAGTGACAGAGCTGTAAAAACCTTGTCTGCTGAACTTCAAAGTAACACACAGAGACACAAAAGATAAATAAAGCCTTTATGCAAAATACAGGGTCCTGAGGATTTAATGACAGCATTTGGAACCAGGCCAGTTTTTACTGTGACGACATGAAAAAGGAAAAATAATTGACTACACAAGCACAGAGATTAAGAAGGTTAATTAAACCTACAAATATGGAATGCTTGGAAAGATAAGTGATTTGAAAAACATTTTGGGGGCAAAACCAGGAATCAAATCTGGGATTAAACAGAATTAAAGTTTAACTGTTGCCGTAATATATGACTCCATAAATCCCATCTCCAGCTGTCCTAGCCCGATAGAGCTCCATAGTTAAAAAGATTTAAGAAACAGAGGCTAAAATGTAAAGGGAAAAGAACAAAACAAGGTTTCATTTACAATCCTATGAAATTTTCATCCAGCAAGATCAGCTCCATTGCATCAACATTTAATGTACTAAAAGTTTGACAAAACAGGTGTGGATTCTGCTGCACCAATAAGTGGTTTTCTTGGTAGGAAAAGGAGGTTTAGGAATGGTTTTCTTGGGAGGGAAAGGAGATTTAGAAGTGGTTTTCTTGGGAGGAAGGGGAGATCTAGGAGTGGTTTCCTCGGGAGGAGAAGAAGGTTTGAGAGTGGTTTTCTTGGAGGGAAAGGAGGTTTAGAAAGATGGCCTTGAGCTTACAAAGACACATTTTGGTTATGATAGAAACCCTGCTCAGACTCACATCATTACTGGAGAAAACTGGGCTTCAATGTTTGACTTGGAACCTTCTTACAGCAATATTTGTGGTCACCTGGCCCTAGACAGATAAAGTGATGACCAACATTCCCAGCAGCTTTCATTGGATTCAGTGTGATGAAAAATTCCAGGATTGTTATGGAGATATTCCTGAACTTGAGTCAACCACACATTATGATCTCTGAGCAGGTTAAAATACTTTTTGATTATCTCCGCCAGACATTTCATCAAGCTTCAATCCACTATTTTTCCTTGAGGCTGCAGGGACACTGACTGAGCAATGCAAACACAGCCTGGTTTTGTTTTCTCTTTCTGCTAATCAGGTTTGCTTTGGAGACGGAAATTAATTACCTGACAGGCAGAAGGCAAAAGGTTGCAAATAAACATGTAAATAAAATATGAAGTGGGATGTGAAAATTACTTTTATGAGGATTGTTTTAGGGAAATGTTCAGGAGTGGTCAAGCATTGAACAGGTCACAGCCCCAAGGCTGCTCAAGGAGTGTTTGGAGAACACTCCCAAGGATGCACACAGTGGGATTGTTGGGGCAGGGCCAGGAGCTGGATCCATGATCCCTGTGGGTCCCTTCCAGCTGCAGATATTTCATAATCTTAAGACTTCTGCTAAACTGTCCTGCTCTTTTATGGCACAATGCAGATTTAAGAGCTGTAAATCAAGAATTTAGGCTAAGCTGGGGGAAGACCTTAAAAATTAATTTCGATTGTTGCAATCAGACAAAATTGTTTCAGTGGGGAACAGGGCACTGATCCCCTGTGTATTTTATTCTCCATCTTCAATCAGGGTGTTATTTATTTTTTCTTGGAAGAGAGCACTTGAATGTGAGTCATGCCACTGCACCAGGAAATTAGGGATAAATTAAGATATGGGGATAATTTGAGGTAGGATGTAAGAAGAGCAAAACTGGGATTGTTCAGCCTGGGCAAGAGAAGCTTCAGGGTGACCTAATTGTGACCTTTCAGGACCTGAAGGAGCTACAGGGAAGATGGAGAGGGACTTGGGACAAGCAATGAGGGACAGGACACAGGGACTGGCTTCCCACTGCCAGAAGGCAGGGATAGATGGGATATTGGGAAGGAATTGTTCCCTGGGAAGGTGGGCAGGTCCTGGCACAGGGTGCCCAGAGAAGCTGTGGCTGCTCCTGGATCCCTGGAAGGTCCAAGGCCAGGTTAGACTTTGGGACTTGGAGCAGCCTGGGATGGTGGAAGGTGTCCCTGCCCATAGCAGGGGGTGGCACTGGAGGGGCTTTAGGGTTGCTTCCCACCCAAACCATCCCATGATTCCATGAATTACATTTCAGGCCAGTCCACAAGTTTTCTTGCAAAGACAAAATATAAAAAATTTCCTAATGGGCTAAGATTTAAGTGAATAATATTTTTTACCACCCTCTCTCCCTTCCCAGCTCTCTCATTTTCCTGCTCAATATTCCCTATCCCCTGCATCCCGAATATAAAAATGAGAGATGTCTAAAGAAAAACAGTAGATTTAAATTATTGAGATGAAATTTTGTTGCACCACTGCTGCAAACTCCACCCATCAATGTGTAACTCATTCAATATCTATGTCACAGCAGTGCAAAAATGGAACACTGGGCAGCAAAATATAATAACATAAAAAAGATGGAATTAAGTACTTTACTAGGTTTACTGTTAATAATCTTTCTAGTGACAGTTACTATTTACCCCGTTTAACTGTTTTAAAGGACAGATTTCTCAATTGAGAAACTCTCAGCGAGCACAATAAAATACCTATGAAAGGAGAAGGAAAAATGAGAAATTTTCAGGCTGAAAGGAACAAAATACAGAGACATTTAAACTTAACTCTCCTCAACCAAGGCCTGAAACAATTTCACAAGTTTTGAGAGGAGACAACCGAAATATAAATAAAACCTGGTTTTCTCACTTCTCTGAAAGGTAATAGGGAAAGAAGGAAAATTCCTTGGTCTAACTATCCAGGCAGAAAGGAAAAAATGGGGGAGAAATTGAATTTTGCTTGTAATGAATATATTGCCTGCTATTTGTGGTTATTTTCAAGCAGAACCTAAGAACTGATAAATTTCCTTTATTGTTCAAGAGTGTACCAGACAACAAACACAAGTAACTTAGAAGCTATTATGATTTGGGAATTTTTTCAGGAGTAAAATCAAAACAGTGCCCCACAAAATGGGGCAGCAATAAAGCAAAAACAGGGATTATTTGTCCATTTTATTTGCACATTTTCCTGCAACTGCACTCTGGAAAAAAAAATAGGAAATGTAAAAATTATTATCCCTAAGGATAATAAAAGCCAAGTGGCTGAAAACCAGTCTGATTATTATAGATGGTTATGACACTGTCCAGACACTCTGAGGTCAGTGTTCTTTTTCTAACTTGCTTTCTCTGATCAGACAAAGTGGTTTTATGAACTAATTTTCCTCTGGGAACTGTCAGAGATGAGCATCATCTCCCAGCAGAAGATCCCAAAGGATCCTTACCCCAAGAGGGAGAGTGGGGTACAAGGTGGCTTTGCTCCTCATGCAGACAACAAGGTGAGTAGCCCTCAAAATCACTGTGTCAGGGCTCAAAAAATAGGAAAGAAAGGTCAGTTTGGCCTCTGAGAAAGTCTTTATAAGGCCTTTATATATATGAAGTGTATATATATATGCATGTATGAAGTGTATAGATAGATAGATAGGTATTTTTTATCTAAAGATTGAGCAAACTACCAAATAGTGCAGCTGCCCAAAATCCTTATCAGCGAATCATGGAATGGTTTGGTTTGGAAAAGACCTTAAAGCCCATCTGATCCCACCCTCTGCCATGGGCAGGGACACCTTCCACTATCCCAGGGTGCTCCAAGTGCAATGTCCAGCCTGGCCTTGGACACTTCCAGGGATCCAGCGACAGCCACATCTTCTCTGGGCACCCTGTGCCAGTGCCTGCCCACCCTCCCAGGGAACAATTCCTTCCCAATATCCCATCCATCCCTGCATTCTGGCAGAGGGAAGCCATTCCCTGTGACCTGTCCCTCCATCCCTTGTCCCAAGTCCCTCTCCAGCTCTGCTGGAGCCCCTTCAGGCACTGGAAGGCCACAATGAGGTCACCCCAGAGCTTCTCCTCTCCAGGCAGATCAATCCCAGTTCTCTCAGCCTTTCTTCCCAGCAGAGCTGCTCCATCCCTCTGATCATCCTGGTGTCTACTCCAGACTTGCTCCAACAGCTCCAAATCCTTCCTGTGCTGGACCCTCTCTATTTCTGGTATCATCGCCAGTCTACTGAAATCCTAAGACCTGACTCTTAACTTTTTTTTTTAAGCCAGGTAATTGAGAAACTCAGATCATCTGGTAACGTGGGATGAGTTGAAAAAAAACTTCTCTCCCAAACCAGCCAGAATTTTCTACCTTCCCCCTCTGACCAGATTATAAACTCAAGAAAACCTGGAAGTAGCCATGTGCTGACTGTGCAGACAGAAGCATGGATTTGGGAAAACCTCAATCCTGGAATTTAAATTTTTTGGCAGAGGTGAGCTAAATGCCCAACTTCCCCATTATTCCTTTCCCAAATAACATGTTCTGGCTCAATTTTCCTAAGAAATGTGTCCTCCTGCTCTTTGAAAGCCTCCAGGCTTGGAATATGTTTGCAGCTGCAACGCCAGAATGTGTTTGAGAACTGGAGAGCAGCACCTTCCCTCTGAGCACAGAAACACTTCAGCAGCTTCAGACAAGCCCAGGAGCTGCTCTGCCTCATCCCAGGTATCATTAACACACCTCAGGCAGCTCAGAGCATCCTCAAGGCCAACTTTGAGTACAAAACATTCTTTTTACACAGCAGAAATCTCATTTAGCAACATTTTCTGCCTCATGCTCCCTGACTCCTTCAGGACAACAGTATTTGATATTGTGTTTCCACCCAGCCTTGTGCAGCATTTTAAGGAATTTAACTATCAAACTTATTTCTTTCCCTTAGATCTTGCTGGAAATGCCCCTGTGGCTGTCCCTGACGGTTTTTAAGCACACGTATCCCGAACTGAGGGAACAAAACAACACAAAGGAAGAGCTGAAGATGCAAAGGCACAAGTACAGCTCAAGAGAGACAGAAGGGCCACTCAACTGTCTCCTCATCACTGCTACAGTCAAATTAATTCCTGATTACAGTTCAGAAGATGGCATTTTATACTTAAGTCAGCTGATTAATTTTATTTTCCCAATATTCCCACTGCCTCCAACTACTCTGGAATGCCACCAATGGCATTTTGTCTTCTCATCCATCTGGACTGGCAGCACTCAGAGCAGGGCTGAGATCTTGGAAGAATTATGCAAAAAGAGCCTTTATCCATTAATTTCAGTGTCACCAGGATTCACCTCCAGTCCTGCACTAAAACATAAATGAGTGCTGAAACTGACATTTCTTCTCTCTGGGCCCGTGTTCAACCCATTTTTCCTTGCTCATTTGCTCTACAAACAAACTTGCAAAAACCAGCAGGTTTTCTGGCATGGGAAAACATTCCTGGTTATGTCTTACTGCACTGCTTACCTGTTCTTCAAAAATGTTTTATCTCAAGGTCCCACTAATAAAGGAGAATTTTCTTTTTCTTTTGAGATTTTTCAGCTGAAGTTTTTTTGTGGAACCTCAGGAAGCAGCTGAGCTGCAGCTCTACAGCTAAAACAGGCCTGACATTTAGTATGAGCCATTTTGAATAGATATTTAATTAATGAAGTGGATGCAGATACACAAACTTAATTTCTAGCTGGTTTCAGTGCATTTCCAATTTAGATGAACAAGGCCATGTACTGCTAACAAAAAGTGAGTTAACAAAGGTAATAAAAGCCCTGAAATTACCTTAATAACACCTTCCCCAGGCATCATATCTGTATATATCTTGACATTGTAGGAAATGTTGGAGAAGGTCGGGGTGTTATCATTTGCATCAATCACCACGATGTTCACAGTCACTGGGACACTCTCTTGGACTCCATCAGAAGCTGTCATCTTCAGAGAGATAAAAAAAGCAGGACAGGAACGTATTTTAATGGTGTGTTCTCAATACAATTCCAAGAGAAATACAATTCCAACAGGAGAAAATATGGCCTGACAACCCAAAATCAGCATTTTGTTTCTCTCTGCATTTACAATTACAGGAGGATTCAGCAGAGCTTGAGCCTGCATGTGCAAGACTCAGGGCAAAAGCAAAGCAAACACATCCAAACCTTTCCAATGTAGAAGTGAGAGGGAATAACTTGTAATTTCCCAGGGATGGAGCTGGGATAGGAGCTGTTGAGTTCAGGGAGTCTCACCTGGATATCACCACACCCAGGAGCTCTACTAAACCTCTCAGACAATGTTTTGAGGTGGGAATTACAGAGCTGGGATCTCTTCTTATTCCCCAGAGGAAATTGGAGCTCTCCTTTCCAATGAAAATGGACAGAAAATAGGGAGGCACAGACTGGGAACCCCTGCAGAACTGGGTTTGCCCACAGCCCATATCCAAATCACTGTGGAGCTGCTAAGGGGTTCATTCACAGCCTGAAGGAATATTAAATCCATTTAAGCTTTTTTTTTCCTCTTTCCTTTTTTTAATACTACTGGTTGTGCTTTCTGTCAGCCTATTTTTTTTTTTTTTTAATTTGGGATAAAAAGAAAGCAAAAAACCCAAGACAAGGCTCATGTTCCTGGCTCCAGGCATAAGTGAAAAAAGGCAGTGAGAAAAGCAAGGCCAGGAATAAAAAAGAGGGCTCAGATCCTGCCATGGGGTGAGGAGCAGGTGCCAATCCTGGGGCCATGGAGAAGGTGCTGGCAGGGGAATCTAAAATGCTGCTCTCAACCAACTCATCCTTCACTGCTCTCCTCCTTCTGGGCCATTTCAAGACTTCTGAGGATGCTGGAATTGATCCTTTCCCAGCACTTGCTCTGAGCATTGCCCAGAGAGTTTTCCAAGGGCATTTAACTTACAGAGAAGGTGTAGAGCTGCTGGATCTCCCTGTCCACGGGCTGCAGCAGGGTGAGGTAGCGGGTGATGCCACTCTGAGTCACAGTGAAAACCGTGGTGTAGTCGTTCAGAAAGAGAAGGAGCTGTGGATCCTTGGTCTTTCGACAATGTCAAAGGAAAAAAGAGCATTTTATTATAAAATTCAGAGGGACATTAAGTTTCCAATTACATGCTGCATGTGCTTGTTTTAGTTGAAACTTAAATAAGCACAAATGCTGTGACTAAAAAGCTAAAAAACTGTAAAAAAAAGGTAAAAAATCTCACTGGTGGCCTAAAAATCTAATCTTCTTGATGAAAAATGTATTAAAAAGCCACCAGAGTACGAAAATCCAATTGTAAACAAATATTTGTACTGTTTTTAAATAAGTGCCTTTTTTTCCCCCCATTAAACAGTATTTTTTAACACAACTTAATATAAGAAACCAGATTCAAGCATTTATCTTCATATTAAAACCCAGAAGAAGCTGAATTTGATTAACAGAGCAATAAAACAGCTGGGTTGGTGCACTGAACAAAGAGAATGACACGTGGTGAAGTATTTCAGGAAATAGAGTCAGCCCAGGGGGTCTCTTTATGTCCCAGAAAGAATCCAAAATTATTGATGCAGAATTAGGAACCTCTCAGTTGATGGCAGGAAAACATCATAAATGAACTGAAAAGTAACATTTTAAGGTAAAGAGCAGAAAAATAGCCTTGTAAATTCACTCATAGTTACTTGAGGACTTGGGTCATTCCTGATTTCCAAGTCTTTCAAACTGTTTTTGATTTATTTAACTGATCAGACTCTACATGAATTAAATTTTCAAACAAACTACATTTCTTTTTGTTGCCCACAGTATTCCAACAACTTTCTGTGTTCTTGTCCATGATCTGATTGATTCAACCTGACTTCCTGCTGCTCTCACTCATGAGTTACAGAGTTTGCTTCTGTCCATAGGGGAATGCAAATTCCAGAAAAATGCAAAAAGCTGGGAGACAAGTCCTATAAAAACTGCTTTAAACTGCCCCCAGGAATGTGGAGATGAGGAACCAGAGGAGCGGTACCAGGAATGACAGAAAATCCAGGATTTTACCAGCTACTTTCCAACATCATTCCACAAATCCCACCCCTACAGAGGAGGCCATAGGGAGAATCAGCTGAATTCCGGAAACAATCCCAAAAGGAGAAAAGCTGAATTCAGCAAAAAATCCCCAAAGGAGCATTATTTCTCTGAACACTTATTGAATCCAAAGCTCTTCTGGAAGGGTCACTCCATTAGTGCCATTCCTTGAGGATTAAAACCCTTGGGAGCACAGGACAGGTCCCCAACCCCCGAAGCCCTGACCTGCACCAGGTGGCACCAGGACAGAGCAGCACAAAACCAGGACAGAGATAAACTGCTTTAACTGAGCCCAAATAAAGTCCAAAAAAGCAAAGATTCCACTATTTAAGTGAGAAAACACTGCAGGAAGCCATGGGAAAGAATTATCCAAGTGTTCCACATGAGTGGTTGCTCAGTTCCTAAAGCTGCAACTGCATCTCCCAGGAAAATGAAAATTCATTTTACAGCCAGCAATGCAAACAGCAACCTCTTCATTCCAGGAAAACATAGGTAAAGTAATTGCCCATAATTGCTCACTCTGTAGACTATATTATAAAGTCCGTTAAGAATTTAATTTACAAAACCCCCCAGTTAGTGTTGCAGTTCTTGCTTTCATGTCCTTTTAAACACTAATAAACAGCATTTTTTCCTAATTTATTCCTGAGAAAAGCCAATGACGGAGATCTGAAACCCTTCTGGAGTAATGTGTCCTATTCCTTTGCTATACTTGTCTTAGAAATGTTCTCCTAATATGGAAGGTAATTGCCTTTACAGCAATCAATGCCTATTTTACCACCTCCCAGGCATGTCAGAGCCACAGAGCAATTTATTCTCTTCATCGGGAAAAGCATTGTTATGCTTGGACATTATTACCAGGAATATTTGACATTATTATCAGGCATCTTGGACATTATTATCCCATTTTATACTGCCTGAAAAGACAGCTTGACTTAATTGAACATTTCATGTGAGAGAGAACAACCCCAGCTACATTGTCAACACAATTTCCAGTAATTCATTTTTAAAAATAATTTCTTTTTGGGGCGTGGATTTCAGCATTTTTGCTTCTGGTGATTTCTGCTGACATTACTGGGTCATGGAGACAAGGCTTGTCTCTGATAAATTGTTTAACATGAAATTTGAAGTAGAAAATTATCACAATCCACACGAAAGAGTTCACATGCAACATGCAAGGAGCATTTCAAGCACACAGTTCAAACCTGAAGTACTTTTTAATGTAAAAAGCACTTTTGTAATACTCAGGATGTCTTTGAAGACTCGCAATAATTTAATGAACATTAAGCAATCACGATCTATGACTTTATGCCCAAAATTGGGTCCAATGTGTTTAAAGGGCTCTTTGCAGGGTTCACAAACCAAGGGACAGTCCCAGCCTCAAACACCATCAGGGCAGGGAGAAATGAAGGAGGAAAGGGGGAAATAAGGGAAGAAATCACGCAATTAAGGCCAAAAGAGGTGTTTTGCACACATAGCACCCAATATCTACAGGGAAAGCACCTGGTGGGACCTACAAAGGAAAACACAAAATGAACATGAGTGAGGAAACACAAACCCAGGACTGAGGGACAGAACATTTGGGAGATTCATGGTTACAGAAAAAAAAGCCAACAAAAGGAGACACACAAAATGCGGCACCCAATAACCAAAGCCTGGGCTCAAGTGTGTTCTGCTTGAAAAACCTCTGGAGAAATTCCTGCATGGATGTGGATGCTCCTGCATTCCTGCTGCTCCTCAAATCCCAATAGGGGTTACAACTCTGCCCAAAGCAAACAGTTTTCTAACACTAATGAAGATGAAACCAAACTTATTGGGGATCATTATAATATTGTCAAGACTGAGCAGACAAGGGTATTTATTCTGTGTGTGTTTCAATAATCCCAGAAGTTTTTGGACAGGGTCTATTTGGCTGTGAAGTTCTCCAGGTCAGCAAGTTCCTAGAGTATCCAAACTGCTCAGACTTCCTAATTTGCAGCACAGGCCCATCCCCTGAAAGCTGTACTGATAACAAAGACACTTTGATGACACGGCTGAGTTTTCCAACATTTTCAAGTGAAGGATGATTGATCAGCACTGAAATGTCCACAAAAAATTTGTTGTGTTGGAAAGGTGTTCTCAGCATCTGTCCTCCCTGTTCCTGGGTGAAAGGAGAAGGTCTTTCCCATGTTCAACTGGAAAATCTGAGATCCAGAGCCTTGCAGAGGGAAAGCAGGGGAGATTCTGTCTCCCCAACACAAGAAAGATGTGGATCTGTTGGAATGAGTGTGGAGGAGAACATGGAGGGGCTGGAGCCCCTCTGCTCCGGAGCCAGGATGGGAGAGCTGGGGGTGTTCACCTGGAGAAGAGAAGGATCCAGGGAGACCTCAGAGCCCCTTCCAGAGCCTAAAGGGGCTCCAGGAGAGCTGGAGAGGGACTGGGGACAAGGGATGGAGGGACAGGACACAGGGAATGGCTTCCCACTGCCAGAGGGCAGGGTTAGATGGCATATGGGGAAGGAATTGTTCCCTGGGAGTGTCAGAAGGCAGAAACCATGAGATATTCATTCTAAAATAATCAAGAAAGACACACAGCACTACAGGAGCAATTCAATGTTAATATTTCTGGTTTCCTTAAGTGTAAAGATCCAAAACATTTTAACCCCTATCTTTATAAATCCTAAAGGAAGGAAAGCAGCCTTTTGTCTCTGCCTTGACCTGCTTGTTTTAATAATAATATTAATGGGCTCTTTAATTCTAGGCAGGATATTTCCTGAGTTGTTAGAATTGTTGGAGTGTCACCACAGGGCTGCCCAGGGCCAGCAGAACTTGTCCCCTTGACTGCAGAACAACTTCAAAAAACAACTGGGAGTTATAGAAGCAATCAGGCAAATATCAGAGAAAAATACTTTGGAATTTAAAATGCTTCAGTTCTCCTGGTTAAAAAAAAAAGAAATTTAAAAAATCTATTATTTTTCCTTCTCTAGATATATTATTGAAAATTCATAATCTGCACTTGTAGCTGCATTTAAAACTAATTTTATACATTACTTGCTCTGTCTGCTGCCAAGACATCCTTAACTAAAATTCTTTCAAATTTCCCGCAAGTTGTCTGAAAAAAAAATCCAAAGAATCACAGAATGCCCTGAGGTGGAAGTGAACCACAAAGATCATTGAGTCCAGCTCCTGGTCCTGCATGAGATAACTCAGGAATGCCAAGGCCAAGTTGGACGGGGCTTGGAGCAGCCTGGGATAGTGGAAGGATGACAAGGGCGGCACTGGATGGGCTTTAAAGTCCCAACCCATTCCATGACTGATACTCAGTGCAGCTTCATCACCAGCCCTAATGACTGGATAAATTAATTCTCTCCCATGGAAACCAAAGAGGAAGGAAAAAAGGGGCTTGGGAAGCCTTATGCAAAGAGCTCTCAGCTCACTCAGTTTAAGGTCCTCATCTCAGCTTTGGTTTGCTCAGGTCTTAAGGTACTTGCATAGCTTAATTTAATTTATGCCATTTAAACAGAGCACTTAATTATATCAGCACTCGGCAGTGCTGCTCTACTGAAAGGTCTGTTTGCAATGTCCCATCTATAAATTAATTTCTGCAAGGTTTATAGCAGGACTCTGTTATAATTCCCACAGGGTTTCAATTTATGGTGGGTTTTGCTCTTTTTTTTCCTCAGACACACAGTTAAGTGGGCACTTTCTTCCTGCATTTACCTGAGGACATGGAGTAATTTTAATTTTTCAATTAGCAGGCAGAATTCATTATGATTAACTAGGGTCACCAGTGGGAACTGGGATGCACCAGCACAGAGGGGGTTTATCTCAGTGTCTCATCAGCAATCCTTGGATTTAGGTATATTCCTAAATACATGAGTTTACTGAGGTACAATGAAACCACCAGGACACTGAGACCTGCAGAAGTTAATGATCATCACCTCTGCTGACAATCCCACCCTGACCTCCCATCCAGCCCCATGAGGAGCAATTTTAGTGTTTGGCCATTTTATATGGGAGCTCTATGCAATTGCTGCACTCCCAGCTAGAATTCTGGGAATTCTCCTGCCCACAGCAGGTTAGAAGCACTCTGTGAATCCCTGGCACATGAATTGAAACACGGGAACTTCAATCTGGTTCTCTCACATCCATGTAACACCTGCATCATGACACGGCTTTGGAAAGGGCTGTGCATGAACCAGGTGATGCCAAAGGAAAAGGAACAAGGAATATTTCCACCCAAGAAGGAGGCTGATCTCCTCAGGCTGCAGGCAGACCTCTGTGTGTCAGAGAATCCTAGAGTGGTTTGGGTGGGAAAGAACCTTAAAGCCCATCCAGTGCCCCCCCCTGCCATGAACAGGGACACCTTCCACCATCCCAGGGTGTTCCAAACCCAAGTGTCCAACCTGGCCTTGGACACTTCCAGGGATCCAGGGGAAGCCACAGTTTCTTTGGGCACCCTGTGCCAGGGCCTGCCCCCCTCCCAGGGAACAATTCCTTCCCAATATCCCATCTGACCCTGCCCTCTGGCAGTGGGAAGCCATTCCCCCTTGTATCACTGCACACCCTTGGAAGAAGCCCCTCTCCACTCATTTAGATGTTAATCCACCTGAATTTCTTTATCTCTCCCTGTGACGGCCGAACCCCACAACAAGAAGACAGCCTCAAAATAGATTTTTAGCAGTTACTTCTCATGACACACTGAAATAGTCACCTTTGCCAACAAGAAATAAAAATAATTCACTTTTGGCTCTGCCTCATTGTGTATCATGTGGCTGAAGTAGATTTTCACTAACTTCACCAACTCCCGCTATTCATCATCCCATGAAAATTAAAACATGAGCTTAAGCTCACCAGGAAAAGCATTTGGGCCCTTGAACTGCCATATCCATTGAATATCCTTCCTGTGGAGAGGAAATTTCAGGTCTGTTTGTACTGAGCCACAGAAATATGTAACAACTGTTAAGAAGCTGCCTGAAGCTGCTCAAGAAAGATACATTTGGTTTTTACAGCAATTTCTTATGTAGATTATTTCAAGTATGGTCGTGCTTTCAATTAAGAACCTGCTGCAGATTGGACAGATTTTTTTCATTATTAGTGATGCAATTAAAGTGACAAATACTTGGGCCACAACTCTTGTCGGAATTTTTACTGCAGGCAAACACAAGTTTCTTAGTGAACTTCCCTATCCCAGATCCAAATATTGGGAGGAATTCATGGGAATGTGCTGATGTACAACAATAAAATGTGGAGCCCAATGGTCAAACTGCCTGTGATGGATCTCAGAATCCCAGAGCACCCCTCAGAACTCCAGGTATGAACTTGTACTGACCAAATAAGGAACAGAAAGGACTTCTGGTGGGAACAGAAATCCCAGGATTTTATTATAAACCTAGGGAATTAAAAGAACAGGTTGCTCTTCCATGCAGAAATTCCCTAAATTAAATATTTGTGTTTTGAGTGTGTAAATACTATGTTGGTACTTTCTACATGATACAGTCAAAATCAGCCCAAATTCAGGATTTAACATTTCCAAGTGATCCTATTTTTCTGTCTTGGGTATGATCTAATATGGAATTACATGGAGAACCTTGAATTATCCAATCTGCCTTTGACACAGATCGGATAGTTCTCCTGGGCAGAGCTGTGCAGATGCCAGGGAAGGGTTAATGCAGCACTATTAACTCCAGCTTGAAAACCCTCTGGAGCTTAATGAATTCCCAAGTCTCTCTGGCATCCCTTGAGTGTAGCAATATCATCCACCACAAATGGGAAAGAGAGCAAAAAAGCCAGCACCCTGGAGAAAACTGCCTCTAAATTTGAGTGTCTAAAGTAGGACATGGAATTTTCTTCCATTAAAAGGAATTATTTTGAATTATTCCACAATAGAATTGTGGCTAGTAGTGCTGGGTGACTTCTCTGACCACTCTGGGCTTTGTAGCACAGGGACACCTTCCACTATACCACGTTGCCCCAAACCTCATCCAGCCTGGCCTGGGACATTTCCAGGGATGGGAAATCCACCAACTCTGTGTTGTATTTATAAACCTGATCCTTGCCCACCTTGACTATTCCTATCCAAAGCAGCATCTGAGATCCCATTAACTTGATCAGCCAAGAAACTCCTTTGCTTTAAACAGAACTGAACCTGAGTGTTTCCCAAGTAATACAGATGTTCAATAACTCCTGCTGATTCCCACCCTGTGCCCTCATTCCATACCTTCTACCCAACTTGCACAAAATCCAGATCCAACAGCATTTTCCATCTGCCTTCTAACCATTAATTTTTAACAATGCCCATAAATCGATGGTGGGACTTTAATGGATAGAGATCCTCTGCAGGAACTTGGGATTTAAAACAATAAATCGCTCTAATGCTGTGATGTTTTAATGCCAATGGGCTTTTGTGTTCCTTAAAAAGCATGAATTTGCCTAAAGCAAAGCTTTGAAAAACAGATTGTTTTCAAACTCTCAGATTAAGAACTTTACTCAAGAGATCCTATAACTATTCCTACAAAACCTAAGCCTGCAGCTTGGCTTTCCTTCTGTAGCTGAAGGAACCAAAAAGATCAAGGGAGACAAGTGGAGGGACAATGGAAATTAGAGGGGAAAGAAATACTGGCTAAAAAATCCATAATGATCTTGGTGAGAACAGAAGAAAGGTCAGAGATGTTGTAGTGTTACTACTTGCTTGCTACCCCTCTGGAGATGCCTGACTTCCACTCTGAGTAATGTTACATCAAAATCTGGCAGAGCAAAGAACGCAATGAACTTTCAGCCTCCTGCTGTTCCTCCTATTCCTCTTCTTTTTGGTTCAAATGAGGAATACCTTTCTCTCTGAGTTCCCCTCTTCCATTTATATGGTGTGGGGCAGGCTCATCCCTGTCACAAAATGCATTTTGATTCCTCTGTGCACTGAACATTCACCACCTTGAACAGAACAGAGTCTTCCAGAGAGGTGAGAAAAACATGGATCAGAAAAAACCCATTTCCAAATCTATCTGAACTCAGAACAAAAACAAACAGAAAATAATAATGAAATTAGGGTGATTTTTTTTTTATTCATTGATCTAAATAGGTTTGTCCTAATTAAAAAAAAAAAGAAAGAAAAAAAGAAAGGACCCTAAAAATAACGAAACTGCAACCACTCTAAAAGAACAAACTGTACCTCTTCCACGTCGTTGTCCAGCACCACAACCTGCAGCGGGGAGGTCAGGTTCCGATTATCCGAGATGGTTGTTCCCACTGGGGAGGATTCCAGGATGAAGCCCTCATAGGTAGACTTTGTGAAATAAGGCCTCTGGTTGTTCTCATCCAGGATCTCGATGTGGAGATTGGCAAAGGCGGGGAGAGGATGGCCATTGTCTTGTTCAGCCTAAAAAATCACCTCATTTGTCAGAGGCTCCCAGTTAGGAACAGCGACTGGGAATGGTTCTACTTAAGATTCATAATCGAGTTAAAAAATTGACTTTTTTCTCAGGTCCCCCTACTATGGAACTCAACATCATGGAAAAGAGAAACACCAATTTAAAATTAGCTAGGAGACAAGAACAGGATCACTTTCCATCACAGTCGCATTTACACAGCCACAAGAAACCCAAATTTTGTGCAAATACAGCTCCTTAAACTCTCAGGGTTGAGAGTTTTGGAAAAAGCTCTGAGGGATGAAAGAAATCTGGGAATGCTGATTGTGCAGCAGAACCCACAGCAGCAGCAAGAGTTAAACGCAAAAAGTGGGAACAGCACACATGGACACATTTGCTTCCTCTTTCCCCAAATCTGCCTCTTCAACATTACATGAGTAAGATTTCAAGTTGGATGTTGCCTATTTTTGAATCCCAGTCTGGTTTGGGTGGGGAGGGACCTTAAAGCTCATTCCATTTCACCCTTTGCCTTGGGCAGGGACAGCTTCCACTATCCCAGGCTGCTCCAAGCCCCATCCAACCTGGCCTTGGACACTTCCAGGGATCCAGGGGCAGCCACAGCTTCTCTAGGCAACCTGTTCCCAGGGAAGTTGTGGATGTGTGTCCAGCAAAATTCTTTACTTCCACAAATAACCCCATTGCAATGACAGCTCTGCATCTCCCAGGAGTTACTCCCTGATATTTTTCACCTAATTTATTCTTATTCTCAAACTTCCTAAAGATAAAAGCACTAATTGCCCATTGCAGGGTGCTAATCCTATAAAAACCTATGATCCTGCTTTCTTTTCCTGAAACTTCCCAATCAACAACTAATTAAAGCAAACAAACAAGGGAATTAGGAGACAAAAAGTAATTTGGTCTCCAGTTTATAAAGAGCAAACCAGCTTTAATTACAGTCCTAAACTTGATACAGCAGCAAGATAACAGTAGGGCACTGAAAGAGAGTTTCCTCTTCCTATGGCCAAAATCTGTATTCCCAAAATCTGGATGCACACAAACCATGGATCACAACAGAGAGAACAGGGTCTAAATTCCTCTTCTTAACACGGCCTTCTGTTTGCAGAGGTTTAATTTCTAATCTGGTACTTCCCCCACTTCAAACAGATAATTCCTCATTTTTCAAATCAAGAATCCAAGGAATCTTGGTCTGGAAACATCCCTTTGACTTCATCAAAGTTTTTAAAAATTTCTTGTTTAAACACCTTTTCTTGGTCTGAAAAATGTTAATTCTCTTTGTTTATAAAACAGCAATAATTTGGTAATGATAAAAACCTCTATTTTTTTTAAAAAAAGAAGATGTAAAACCTTTTATTTCAAATAAAAAGAAACATAAGAATAAAAATTGTTATTTTCTTCAAAGGAGGTAACGACACCTTAAGTAATCCATAAAAATCTTATTCTCAGTTTTCAGGAAAAAATGGATTTTTCTTTTCAAAATACACCTGGACTACTCTTGAACAACAGAAAAAAATGCCCCAGGTTCCAGTCCAGTCAGTTGATGCTCCACTGAATTAAAATAAACTACATGTGTCAAGACCAACACCACCAAAATTACGTGGCAGGACTCTGGCTACTGAGCCAGTAAGGTGAAATTCCAAAAATGTCTGAGATGGAATTTTTGCCCAAGTTAAAATACTGAAAGCATGAGAGAAAATCCCAGGAAAAGCCTACTCCTCAAGCTGCACACACTGCTGGGATTCTACTTTATAAGCAGATGTACCATGAAATCAGAGAATCCTGGAATCTTTTAGGATGGGAAGACTTCCAGGATAATGCAGTCCAAGCTGTGCCCGATGCCCGCCTTGTCCCCAGCCCAGAGCACTGAGTGCCACCTCCAGCCCTTCCTTGGACACCTCCAGGCATGGGCACTCCAAACCTCCCTGGGCAGCCCCTGCCAAGGCCTGAGCACCCTTTCCATGGAGAAATTCCTCCTGCTGTCCAACCTGAGCCTCCCCTGGCACAGCTTGAGGCTGTTTCCCCTTGTCCTGTCCCTGTTCCCTGGCAGCAGAGCCTGACCCCCCCTGGCTGTCCCCTCCTGTCAGGGAGTTGTGCAGAGCCAGAAGGTTCCTCCTGAGCCTCCTTTTCTCCAGGCTGAGCCCCTTTTCCAGCTCCCTCAGTCACTCCTGGGGCTCCAGCCCCTTCCCCAGCTCTGTTCCCTTCCCTGGACACGCTCCAGCCCCTCCAGGGTTCTCCTGAAGTGCTCCTTCCCACAGGACTAACAATGGTTGCCCATCATTAAATACTCTTTTCTTCTGCTTTTCCAAGTAAAATTGGTCTCTTCATGGCCAAAAGTTTCCATACAACCCCTGCAAGTTACTTCATAACAACGCTTAATGTTTCTTGCTATAAAGAGATGCTAAAAAAAGGAAAATGCAAACAACAGAGGGTCTCAATCTTCAGAACAGCTTGAAACACCACAATAATGGCCTTGCTTGAAAGTCCAAGTGAGCCTGGAGCTCATTCTGGGATAAAAGCAGGAATATTCATTCAGGTGTTGCAGGCTTTTTTGAAGTGCTGGGAATTACATACGGCCAAACACAAAGAAAGTTGTTTGCTCCCAAAATTGGACTTCAGATTTGAATCCCTGGAGCCCAAAATGACAAAGCAAAGGAGTCCCTCCTCACTGAGCACTTCCACTCAAAATCACTTCAGCTTTCCTCCGTGTTCACCAGTCAAAATGATGGATTAATTTCATTTTTTTGTTTCCAAAGACACCAGTATTTAAGGAAAAAAAGGAAGCTTTGCAAACATCCATTTCTTTTTGCCTTTTGCTTGAAACAAAGAATTTCATATCACAATGTGAGGAATTGATTTGCTTTCAGGTGTTCCATGAAATCAGTCCTAGAAGTAACACTTGACTGCAAGCAGAGTTCAATACAGACTCTTCATAATGCTCCAAAAACATAGTAAAGCTGTAACATTGGCAATTTTTGCTTCAGTGCCCTATTTCTTGGAGTTTTTCTTAGTGTGGGGGTTTGAAGGTTTTTTGTTTGTTTTGTGGTGGTTTGGGGGTGTTTTTCTTGTTATTTTTTGTTTTGTTGTATTTTTTTTTTAAGAGATGAAGATATACCTGATGAGAGTTGCTCCAGACATTGACCACTACTAGTGCAAACCCTTTTCCCTCACATTGCTCTGTTAAACACTTGCCTGGACTTGCTGGCCACAGGCTGAGCTTTTTTGCTTCCTAACACATATTTTGGAGCACAAACAGCAAACAATTTACATTTTCTTCACCCAGAAGGCCACTGGTATCTAAGCCACAAAACATTTGGGTTACAGTCCTTCAAAGAAAAAGTTTTAGTGTCAAAATAATGAGAGATCTCTCAAATAACCCCAAAGATGTGGCCTTCACACTTCTACCAAGACACAATAAAGCAGCACAGGATTAGATTCTGGTATAACTTAGTAGTTAAGAGCAGCTAAAGAAAAAAAAAAGTGAAATGTGTTAATTTTCACAGATATTCAACTGCTTTTATTACATCATCTGTGCTGAAGACTGCTTGTACCTGTAATGTCCATAATTTTATCCTGATGGAAGATGGCTGGAGATGAAAGAAAAGCAGTTTCAGGTGGGATGCAAGAAGTGAGGAGCAAATGGTTGTGGGAATTAACAGGACCAACAGTAAGTTCACTCCTTCAAAGTAGCAGATGAAACACTTCCCCCCCAAAAAAAGAGAAATTAGAGCAAAAGGCTCCCTCATGGAAGCACAGAGAATTCAAAGCTGGAAAGGACCCACAGGGATAATTGAGTGCAATTCCAAGCTGGAAAGGACCCACAAGGACCATCGAGTCCAGCTCCAGGTCCTCAGCACTATCCAGAGCTTGAACATTCTCCAGCCAGTTCCCAATGCCCCCTCTCACTGCCAAAGTAGCAGGTCCTGTCCTAGAGAAACATCTAAAAGAGAACAAAACATGGTTCCCTTAGATAAAACTCACAGTTCCCATTTCTCCATTGAATCACAGAATCCAATTCAGCAATAAATACTCCTATTTCTCCACGGAATCACAAAATCCACTTCAGAAATCCTCTATCCAAAAAATCTGTCGTAAAGTGCAAGGAAACAGAATTGTTTTATCTAAGACATGTACATGCTGCTCCTTTTCTTCAGGACTACAGAGTTATCTGAAGTGTAAAATAGGCTAATTAGGAATAAATTTTTTTAAAAAACCATACGGGGGATTTGTCTTCATGCCACATTTTTATTTGATAAAAATGGGAAGGTCCAACCCTAGAAGCAAAGAAAAACAAAACAAAAAGCCCCAAAAACCTAAACAAAACAAAACAAAACAAAAAAAAACAAACCCCAAACCAAAGTAATAATTATAATAAAAAAAACGAAACAAAGAAACAAACAAAAACCCCAAAAAAGTTCTCTCTCCCCTCCAATCCCAACAGGAATATGAGCAAGTGGAGCTGAGGAGAGAATGGTGCAATGAGGATAAACGTGAACTTCACACACCCTAAAAAATTGGGATGTCAGGATTTACTCCTGGTGAGTGGCTACACACAAATCCATGTGGAAGAGTAGCAGGGGGAGCTGCAAACTGTGCTCTAAGAGGATCTCAGACTTAAGGAAAGTAAAATTAGGTGGCAGGGGGTGAAACCAGATGGGCTTTAATGTCTCTTTCAAGCCAAACCATCCTGGGATTCTGTGATCTATTATTTAAATTGATGTGATTAACACTAGGAGCAGCCAGCAGGGAGAGAGGGAAGGAAGGGCAGGGTGACAAAGTGGGTCCTTTGAACAGGAGAGGCAGGGTGAAAAAGAGACAGCATTTATCCAGATTTAGGCTAAACTTTAGGATTGGGGAATTATTCCCAAGGTCAGCATGTACAGCACAAGGAAAGAAGCACTGAACTGGATTAAAACTATTAAAACTTGGCTTAAGGACAAGGAACACAGAATGTCTTTAGAACACAGAAGAAAAGTGACTTTGCTGTCACTATGGCAGGGAAATTAAATCAGCACAAAATGTGTCTGGACACTGGAATCAAAAAAACACCCAAACACCAAAACATCCATTTTAGGGCCATGGGTAAAGAGTAACTTCAGGACCAGCAAGACTCACGATGCTGCAGGGCAGTGAACAGTAATTACTGATTATTTTCCAAATATTACAACTTTTCCTTCTTCCCTTAAAAAATCCACTAGCTATGAAGCCATTAGGCCAAGTTTTAAGTGCTGAATGCTAAATTTTACAAGGAAAAAGATTGATTCTTATTGCAGAAAGGAAATTTCTTTCAATAAAAGCATTGGACATCCTTACAGGACATCCCAATTATTGATTTTCATTATTTCATTGCTCTGAGAGGTCTGACACAAAATTTAGGGTCAATCTTACTGATCTGAAGAAATATTTTAGTCATTTAAAGGAAAGATTTGGGTTTCCTGGACCTTTTTTTCCTTCATCACAAAGATGAACCCTGTCCCTGCACTCAGATTTTTAATTCTACATCAAATCCCATCACTGTATTAAACGTAAGAGAGAAAAAAAAGGCTGTCTCAAAGAGAATTAATTGAATTCTGAGTTCACCTTAGGGCTGAACCTTTGAAAAGCTAATTTGAAAAACCACTTATTGTCCTTAGTACCTATAGGAGATGCACAACTAAAGGAATGATTTGGAAAATGTCAGCCTTTACAGGAAGAGGATGGAGCAAGTCTTTAATGAAAATTAACTTCTTCCATTCTTTTCCTTATCTGTTGCCCTGAGTATAAACTCCAGAATTTAGAGGAGCAAAAAATAAGCACAAATCCTCTGAAATGCAAGAAAATTAAGAACTGGGAAGAGGGGAAATTTGGGGCTACCCCAAACAAAGGTAACAAAGGTCAATAGATGATGGAGCCAAGGGATCAGAACAGACTCGGAAGAGTTGAAGGCTGAAATTCTTGCAAAAATCAACCAGACCTTGCAGATAATAAATTTCTGAAGGGGTGAAAAAAAAATTAGATAACTCAGGACTTTTTAAGTCTTAAAACCTATGGAGCATTTCTCTAATCTAAGAACTTCCAGTCCAGTGAGCCTCAACTGATGAGCATCTCCTTATTGCCTGCTAGAATTGTGCTGTCTGAAATTCAGAATAAAACAGCCACAGAATCACAGAATCACCAAGGTCAGGAGAGTCCTTCAAGGTCATTGAGTCCAACCATCACCCCAGCAGCACCGGGATCACCCCTAAACCATGTTCCCAAGGGCCACGTCTTGATGTCTCCTGAACATTTCCAGAGAGGGTGACTCCAACACTGCCCTGGGCAACTTTTTCTGAAGCCTGACTTTCAAGGACAAAGGAATTTTTTCTGTTGTCTAATCTGAACCTCCCCTGGTAAACATGGTAAGAAGGACAATTCCAAAATCATGCTTGAAGCTGAAGCCAAAGACAGAAGCTTAGAGAAGAGAAGCAGCTCAGATCTCCCAGGGTTTCTCTTTTTATTAATAAACTTGTCTTCCATGAGCCAGCCTGGCCTCCCCTTGAGCCCAGGTCAGCATTCAGCCCCACAGCACTGCCTATCAAATTCAAGTCATAGAAGGAATCAGAGTTTGAGTGGGAATGAACTTTGAAAATCATCTTGTTCCACCCCCTGCCATGGGCAGGGACATCTTCCACTATCCCAGGCTGCTCCAAGGCCCATCCAACCTGGCCTTGGACACTTCCAGGGATCCAGGAGCAGCTACAGCTTCTCTGGGCACCCTGTACCAGGGCCTTGCCACCCTCACAATGAACAATTTCTTCCTAATATCCCACCTTGATTTCCCTTGTGCCAGCCTGAACCCATTCCTGCTTGTTCTGTCACTCCAGTTCCTATTGCAGGGTCCCTCTCCAGCTTCCCTGTATCCCCTGAGATCCTGGAAGGTGCTGTGAGGTCTCCACCCAACCTTCTTTTCTAGAGAAGAACCCATTTTGTCTGTTTTAACCCTGCCACCTCCTTGTATCAGCTAAGAGCTCCTCACCCTGGCACTGCAGAAGAAGCTGAACTGCTGCGTCTTCTTCACTCCCAGAACTCTCACACTACATCTTACAAGTAGGTGTCTGTCCCAGCTTCTTCCTTCCTCACCTGGAAAAGTCTCTGTCCTGCTCTATCCTTTTTGGGACACTGTGCTCAGGACACCTGGATCTGTTCAGAGCTGCAGTGCTTTTCTCCCTGTTCTTTTCTCTATTTTCACTAATGAGTTCTAATGTTCCAGTCTCTTTTTATACATTTTTTTGGATCACCGAGCCAACCTTCACACTCTGTTCCCAGTTCCAACACCAGGATCTCATTCCCAAGTCAGGCCAGAGCTCATCATTTTATATAAAAGTTTAGGGCAATCCTTTCTGACATGTTTCACTTTATTTTAAAGCCATGCCTAATTTTATCAGCCACTTTATCACTGAGTCGCTTCGTCTTGCAAAGTCCTTCTGCAATTCTACAGTCAAGCCCTGGAAGTTCCATCCCAGGAAGTGTTAGGAAGATATGGGGGACATGGAGTAGTGGTGGGCTTGGCTGGGTTAATGGCTGGAATTGATGATTTCAGAGAGTTTTTCCAACCTTTATGATTCTGTGATTATATCCTTGTCTTTACAACCAGAATATTTTACATATATATTATATATATTATGATTCTGTAATACCTCAGGATCAGAATTAGCTATTATTTCAGGAATTCAACCATTGAGATAATTCCCAAGATTCTCTAGCCTAGAGCTCTCCTCCACAACCTCCCTGTGTTTTAAACCTGATGATTTTTTGCCCTTGCCAGTGGCTGGCAAACATCCTCTCCCAGTCTCCCTGTATTTCCACTTGGAACAGCCCCTGTGCAATCACACCAAACATGGCACATAAATATCTGTATTTCCTGCCTTCCAAGGTTTGTCCACAGTTTGATCCTGAGGCTGTTTCTGAAGTGATGCCTTTTTTCCCTGTAATGCAGGAATTTTTGACAGCTCTAAGAGCAACAGACAGGAGGGATCAGTGAAGCTCCCAATGGAATACGACAAACCAAATCACCTCCAGAGTGAGGAGAGCATCACTTCCTGTTGTTTCTGCTGAAATCCATATCAAGGAGAATCATGGACATTGGGAAGAGTTTAACTGCACTGAGACTACTGGGGGCATCTCCTTTATCCAAAGGACCTCCACGAGAAAGGAATCAGAGAACCACAAAATATCCTGAGCTGCAAGGACCCACAAGAATCATGGATCCAGCTCCTGGTCCTGCACAGACCCCCCAACAATCCCACCCTCTGCATCCCACCCTGTGAGCATTGTTCAAACCCTCCTGGAGCTCTGGCAGCCTCGTGGCTGTGCCCATTCCCTGGGGAGCCTGGGCAGTGCCCAGCACCCTCTGGGGGAAGAACCTTTCCCTGATCTCCAGCCTGACCCTGCCCTGGCACTCAAGCACTGCTCCAGCCATTCCCTGGGTCTGGTCCCTGCTCACAGGCAGCAGAGATTGGAGCTGCCTGTGCTGCCCAGTTTGGCTGGAAATCCCACTCGGTTCAAAAATTCCAGCCAGGAGAAATTCCAGAATAGCTGGAATAGTTACTACGGAAGAAATGTTCTCCATCACCTCTTGCACAACAGGATCACAAATCAATTTCCCTCTAGCACTGGAATTGCAAATACTCTGTTCCACTCTGACCTTCTGTCACCCCTTAAACAATGGGGAAATGCAATCCCACTGTAGAGCTGTTTCCAAGGAATTGTCTGTCACCGGCTTAATGACAGCCTGGCTGAAAGCACTCCTGGGATCACAGGGATAGATCCAAGGGATACAGAAAATGCTATACAAGAATACTCTTCAAAATCCTCTGTATTGCCCTGGCATGGTGTTGAAGCACATTTCTGTCACCAGCTCTGTGGGGAAGGCACCAAAACCATCCAAGGGATGCAAACCAATTATTTTTCATAGAATTCCAGACTGGTTTGGGCTAGAAGGACATTAAAGCTCATTCAGTTCCACCTCACCTTCCATTAGCCCAGCTTGTGAGAATGTATTCCCTATGAGCCATAAAATTCCTAGATTCAAGGAAAAGTCCTATTAATAAGTCAGGCTACAAATGTTATTTGAAGCTGGTAATCTTATCTTGCCTTTTCCCTCTTCCCCCCTATTTTTAAAAAATAATTTAATTGGAGCTTTTATTGAGATGCCCAAGTCACATAAATCCTCCCTAATTTCCCAAATACAATCAAATACAACAGACAGTGGTTTATGACTTGACCAGCCAAACTGGATGAAAACACACTCTAGAACTATCAATTTAATTAAGTAAATCAATATATCTATCAATTGAACAATCTAAATTCTAAAGTGATCAATTTAATTTCACAGCACATAGGTGCCCACATGAAATCACCAAAACACTCCTCTATTTTTGCACCTGATGTTCTAAAAGTCAAAACATTTTTGTCACTAATACAATGCCATTAGAAATAGAAAATCAATTTTTGCAGGAGAAATAAAATGCTTTCCCTGATTTTGAATCTGACAAAGATGCATTTTCTTTAAAGGCGAGAAAATTTGATGTAGTCCTGGGTAAGTAACATAGACCAGAGTGGTACAACAGAAATGGAAAAGGTCTGTGAAGGTGGGGAGGCTCTGACACAGATTCCCAGAGAAGCCGTGGCTCCTCCTGGATCCCTGGAAGTGCCCCAGGCCGGGCTGGATGGGGCTTGGAGTAGCCTGGGATAGTGGAAGGTGTCCCTGCCCATGTCAGGGGTGGCACTGGATGAGCTTTAAGGTCCCTTTCAACTAGTCTGAGATTCTCTGCCCTTCATTAGTGTCAAAATACTTCCAGGTTTTTTTTGCTGTTACAACTCCCACAGGTTTATAGCAACTCTGAATGGACAAATGTCATGATTTTTCCTTGATTACTGGACATCAACCCACTGCAAATATTGAGGAGAAACTCCTACCACTCCTCATCCTTTGCCTACTCCAAAAGTGAGTCCCTATGATCTGAATCACCCCAGCATAAACAAGTTTATCAAAATCAGCCCTTCCCCAGGTGTGGTAATTCTCCAAGGTACAGGAATTTCATCCATGAGCACTTCCCTGCCTGTGCCAGCACATCCAGCTTCCCATAGCCCATCCTCTTTGCAAATGGATAATAAGAGAAGTGTCAGTTTAGATTCTGTCTGACTGATAAATAACCTTTGCTCAAAGAGAAATGGAGCAAAGTGCATCAATTTGACTCATTCTCCCATTTGCCTCATGCTTAAAATAAATAAAACTTGTCTGACGCTTTTTAGACCTGGTAACAAGAGCATAATCTCATGGCTACAGTGCAGTGGTCGTATCACTGTAATTTTAATTAAGCCCTTTCAGTTTAAAGGTTTAATTCAGATATTGTGGCAGCCTTGGTGCTGCCACATGGAAATTTCTATTAGAAGCCCCCAAAAATCCACTTCCTTTTTTTTTCTGTAAGGGTGTTGTAATAATGCTCATGTTTCTTGGCTAGCAACTTCCATAGGAGGGCAAAATTGGTTTTCTCCTTGCTTATAATCTAATATATTCCAGAGGTAGAGGAAGGCTGAAATCCAGCATTTCTTATTAGGATCTTTCTTTTTTTTATTGTCTACCTATTTGAGAATTCAACACTTATCAGCAATGCAGGTGAGTGGCCCCATTTCCTCTCCACCTTCCTTCCTGCATTCAAATATTCCTGTATTGACTTAACCACCTTTTCCATTTCACAGTTTTCCATAATATCTTAACAGGAGAAAAAAAAATTGATCTTCTCATATCAGAGGGAATATTTTAAAGATTAAATTGAGTATGTGCTGCAAAAATAGCAGATTTTCTGTTTGAAGGGAAACATCACAAGTTGCACCCCTTCAGATAAAACAGAATCAGATCCTACAACTGTGAGAAATGACACATGTGCAACACAAGAAGCTGAAAGTTTGATTTGGTACAAGCCTAAGCCATTATTCCAAAGGTCCCTGAAGGATACAGAATTAAAACTTTATTGTTTTAGCAGGTGGTACATTGCCATTCTACCAGATTGATCCTTTTCCTTACTGTTTTCTTATATTCCCTGACTGCACATTTACCACAGCAACAGAAACCTTTTAAATCCTATAAACACGGCCATTAATGGCCCAGGTTGCTATTTAGGCACAGGAAATACCCTCCCACACCAGTTAATTAATTTTTTAATCAATGTATTGTGCAGCCCAATTTTGGGAATAAAGGGCTTCAGGGCTTTAATTTGTAACTTCTTAGGATATTTAGAGTCATGGAATAGTTTGGGTTGGAAGGGACCGTAAAGCCCATCCAGTGCCCCCCCTGCCATGAGAAGGGGACACCTTCCACTATCCCAGATGGCTCCAAGCCCCGTCCAACCTGGCCTTGGACACTTTCAGGGATGGGCTGTGGTTTATGGCTTTTCCCAGCAATAGGAGCTGAATGGGAAGCAGGAAGAGCATTGGCAGCAGGTCAGGGAGGGATCCTGCCCCTCTGGCCAGCCCTGCAGGCACCTCTGGAGTGCTGTGTCCAGCTCTGGATCCTCAGCACAGCAGGGACAGGGAGCTCCTGGAGCGGGGCCAGCGGAGGCTGCGGCGCTGAGGAAGGGCCTGGAGCATCTCGGTGCCCAGGAAAGGCTGAGGGAGCTGGGGCTGTTCAGGCTGGAGAGGAGCCCCAGCTGAGAGGGGCCCTCAGCCCTGGGTGCCCCTGTGTGCAGGGAGGGCTCCGAGCAGGGCCCAGGCTCTGCTGCGGGGGCCCAGCAATGGCACCAGAGCCACGGGCAGGGACTGAGCCCAGCAATTCCCCCTGCACAGGAGGCACAACTTCTTCCCTGGGCAGTGCCCAGCCCTGAACAGGTTGCCCACTGAGGCTCTGGGGTCTCCTCCCTGGAGTTGTTGCAGAGCTGTGTGCACACAATGCTGTGCCCTGTGCTCTGGGATGGTCCTGCTGGAGCAGGGACATGGCACCAGGTGCCCTCTGAGCTCCCTTCAGCCTGAGCCAAACTGGGATCCTGTGAATATTCACTACTCAAATATGAATTATTCACTGCTACCCCAACCTGACCCGTGCTGGGATTCTGTGAACATTCACCGCTCACACAGTGACCTATATCCTAATGATCCTCTAGGATGGGCTGTGAACCAAACAAGTGAAATAGAAATCTGACAGAAGTAGCTGCGTTCTCAGGACAACAGGGCTCATAAAAAGTGAGGGGACAAGTGGTGCTGAGTTTGTTCACACAAGGTAACATGAAATGTTAGAACTCTGCCATGATTCATTCTTTTCACAAATGCTTCACACCCTTCTTCCCCCTGACGGTGCTAAATGATGCCTGACAGGCTAAAAGGAAGAGAAAACTGCAGAAGAGACAAGCAGCCCCACCCCACATTTTCTCCAGAGATTTTTATTTTCCAAAGAATATAAAAGCACTGAAAAAATTCAGCCCAGATTACCTTAATAACCAAGTCAAACTTTTGGTGTAAATCCCTATTTATTGGCTTGAGGAGCGTCAGCTCAGCCGTTGTGAGATTCATATGGAAATATTGGGGATAATCCTCAGGAGTACCTGCAAAAAAGAAATTGAGGTTTCAACAACTCTGAAAGGTTTAGTTCAGCGATGTGTTTATTTTACTCATTAATCATCAAAGGAACAAAGCCTAATTCTGGTTTTGAAAGGATAAAATATTGCCTTATGTGGACGTGGAGCTTAAGGATACTACAAAGTTATGTATTTAATATTATTATTTCTGTACTCTCCAGACGCACTAAGATTTCTCTCAACTGCGACTCCCTACGTACTTGATAACAACAGGAATATTATTAATAACGTATAAATAATATATAAAAATAATAACACAATTAATACCAATATGATAACAACAGGTAAATTATTTTAAAAATCCTTCTGGGAAAAGTCTCTCCTCAGGGAGGAAGCACCAGACAAAATCTCAATTTACTGTCAGTTGTAAATGGTGTTTTCATGGCTGTGGATTTCCAGAATATTCTTCCGGCCAGTGAAAACAGAAGCCTCAGAGGCTGAATGGATTTGGAAGCCCGTGGAAATGGAGAAAAGGCTGTGCCAGGCTGTCCCTGGCTGTGCCTGGCAGCTACAGCCCAAAAATATGCCTATGCCTAAACCAAAGGGTTCCAGCACCACAACCTGGCAGAGGAGGAGGGGAAAATTCCAGCTACAGCAATTCTGAGGCCTGGGATTCTCAAAGAAATGGTGGAAAAGGGCCCAGAAAGCCCATGTGTTCCACACAGAGTGAACTCCAGCATTCCCAGCTCAGCAATACTGCGAGAGGACCCCAAAGAGCCAAAATTCTGATTGTAAAGTCTAAAATCTTGAGGGGTTTGGGTGTGGGAGCAGCCCTGTCAGCAGCTGAGGGCAGAAGGCACTCCTGGCTAAAGGGATAAGAGCCCCAGAACATCCCTGAGCCCAGGGTTGTGAGCCCCTAAAGCTGCCATGGGAGCAGCACAAACATGGCCCTGCCAAACCCTGAATCCAGCCAGGACTGAGGCATAGATTCAACACCAGGGAAGATCACTTTCCTCATGAATGCTGCTGGTTTTTCTTCCCCTTACAAGTGCAATGGTTAGAAAGCACTTTCAGAAAGCCAGGAGATAAATTACTTCAATAATTTAATTTGCAATCCTCCAATGACAACCGTTTGCTATATAAATAAATTATACATGTATTTTTATATATGTTTTGGGTTTTTTCTGTGACTCTCTTAATCTGCACCTGTATCATTGACCAAAATGCAGCAAAAGAACCACCATGGATTATTTTCTCTCTTATACCACCGGCACAAATGCAGAGCTTCAAGCTCCAAGTCCTGTATCCCCTTGCCTTGCCTTTTAATTTCAAGTTCTAATTAATTAATCTAATTTTCGAAGAGCACAAGGCACCCAGCGGGAACTCCAAACTTTTGACAGGTAACAGATTGCTGGTTTTAGAAGCTGCACATCACCAAGGCTGTTGCTGAAACTAAAAACTGTCACAAAATTAGGGACAAAATGCAAAAACTCTGAGAAAGGAGAACACAAGAGGTGCCCTAAAGGAGAACAAATATATGTGGAAGGAAGATAAGAGTCACAAAGGATCTACAGAAGGGAAGATGAGGCTAATACTGTGCAAGGATGTCAGGAAAGAATCCAGGAAAAAAAAAGGAAAAAAAAAACAACCTGAAAAACTCCACTAACAACCAAAGCAACCTCAGCAGGTAAAGGAGGAAAAGGCAGCAAGGTGGATGATAGAAAAGAAAAAAAATTAAGGGGTAACACACGTGGATGCCCAAATCCTGACTGGGATGCCTGCTCAGCTCCTGCCCACCTCAGGAAGAGCTCAGATTCCTGGATTCCTAAACTCTGGGAGCCAGGTTTTCCAGCAACAGGGATATCTGCTTCTGCATATACAAAACAATTTCCATTTTGACAGAGCAGAGCAGCTCTCAGTCCACTTTTGCCTGCTCTGAAATCCAGGGATGAGCTCCGAGTATCCTGGCTCCAGAAATTCCATGAGTTTGGAGAGGCTGAGGGATCAAAATGTGGGGGGCCAGCAAGGGGGAGCAGGAAAGGACTCCTCAATTTGCTTTTCCCAGAGCCAGAGGAGGTGTTCTGTGGGACCTAGGGCTTGAAATGGAACAGGACCAGAGAGGATCTCCCTTCCCAAAAGTTAGTGTGCATTTTTGGCTCTTTCTTTAAAATATCAACCAAAAGTGTCCAAAACTGGCAGCAGAAATCACAGAGCCAGTTGCAAGAGCAAAAAGCTGATGACTGAAAGGAAAATCCAGCTTTTCTCAAGGATTTTCCCCAGAGAAAAATAAAGGCTTCAAATTACTCCTAAAAATAATATTTTACTAGTAATTTACTATTAAACATAATACATTTTACTATTAAAAATAGCAGTATTTTCTGGTAAAAATAATAAAATTTACTGGTAGAATCAATAACATTGCTGATAAAAATAAAGTGAGGGGCATTGCTTCACACCCGGATAAGCCCAGGGAATGCAGGTGTATTGCAAAGACCCAAAGAAATAAACATTTCCAAAATCCAAGGATTGGAAAAATTAATGTATTACCAAAAAAAAAAAAAAATTTCCAAATATCCCGTTCCCAAATGTTAAATATATCAAATATCCACAGTGCCCAGTGCATGTGCCTTGCACAGGTGGGCAAAGAAAGAAGGGAAAAGAAGAACCAAATAAAACTGAGTCAAATTAAATAAAACTTAAAATCATTCCAATAAGTAACTTATTCCTTCATTCCACAGGCACAGTTCAAACCTCCTAGTGTTTAAAAAACAGACATTCCCAAAGAGATCAAGGAGAAGGAGGTTTAGATCTAAAGAAAAGGGGGGAGAAAATCCACATAATGAGAAATATCTGCAAGACCCATTTCCTGTGGAACTACTTAATATTTTCTGAGGCTAAAACAGAAATAGCAAATCTTTGGAGAGATGAAGGCAGACTTAAAATTCAAAAATAAATCCCTTGGAAGAGCACAGGAGAGGGAAAATAAGAAAAATAAAAAGAGAGAACCAGAAAAGAGTGGGAAAAAAAAGTGAGTGAAAGGTGGGGGGAAAAAAGAAGATAAAAAGAAGAAAACGGAAAAAATAAGGGGGAAAATGAATCTTTAAAGAAAGAAAATAGAAAGTAGAAAAAAAGAAACAAGAAAAAAAGAAATGAGGAAAAAAGACAGAAAAATTAAGAAAGAAATAAAAAGAAAGAATACAGAAGGAAAAGAGAAAGAAAAAAGAGGGGAAAAGGAAAATATAAGGGAAGGGGAAAGAAGGAAAAAATTAGAAAAAAGGAAGGAAAGAAAAAGGAAAATATAAGTGGTAAAGAAGGAAAAAAGAAAAGAGAAGGAAAATACGATAGAGAAAAAATAAAGAAGAAAAAAAGGCAAAAAAAGAAAATAGAAGGAACAGAGAAGGAAATTAGAAGAAAAAAAGAAAAGGAAGTAAAAGGAAAAGGATTAGGGGCACATGAAGTTAAAAAGAAGAAAAGGAGAAACTAGGAAAAAAGATATAAGGAAAAAGAAGAAAGGAAAAAAGAAAGAAAGAAGAAGGAAAAGAAGAAAATATGGGGAAAAGGAAAAGAAAAGAAAAGAAAAGAAAAGAAAAGAAAAGAAAAGAAAAGAAAAGAAAAGAAAAGAAAAGAAAAGAAAAGAAAAGAAAAGAAAAGAAAAGAAAAGAAAAGAAAAGAAAAGAAAAGAAAAGAAAAGAAAAGAAAAGAAAAGAAAAGAAAAGAAAAGAAAAGAAAAGAAAAGAAAAGAAAAGAAAAGAAAAGAAAAGAAAAGAAAAGAAAAGAAAAGAAAAGAAAAGAAAAGAAAAGAAAAGAAAAGAAAAGAAAAGAAAAGAAAAGAAAAGAAAAGAAAAGAAAAGAAAAGAAAAGAAAAGAAAAGAAAAGAAAAGAAAAGAAAAGAAAAGAAAAGAAAAGAAAAGAAAAGAAAAGAAAAGAAAAGAAAAGAAAAGAAAAGAAAAGAAAAGAAAAGAAAAGAAAAGAAAAGAAAAGAAAAGAAAAGAAAAGAAAAGAAAAGAAAAGAAAAGAAAAGAAAAGAAAAGAAAAGAAAAGAAAAGAAAAGAAAAGAAAAGAAAAGAAAAGAAAAGAAAAGAAAAGAAAAGAAAAGAAAAGAAAAGAAAAGAAAAGAAAAGAAAAGAAAAGAAAAGAAAAGAAAAGAAAAGAAAAGAAAAGAAAAGAAAAGAAAAGAAAAGAAAAGAAAAGAAAAGAAAAGAAAAGAAAAGAAAAGAAAAGAAAAGAAAAGAAAAGAAAAGAAAAGAAAAGAAAAGAAAAGAAAAGAAAAGAAAAGAAAAGAAAAGAAAAGAAAAGAAAAGAAAAGAAAAGAAAAGAAAAGAAAACCAAAAGGTTATGGAGGAAGGGAAAAAGAAGAAAAATATAAGGGAAAAAGAAGGATAATAAGAAAAGTGAAAAGAAATAGAAAGAAGAAAAAATACAGAGAGGAAAAAATAGAAGAATGAAGGAAAAGACATGGAAAAGAGATGGAAAAGAGAAGAAAAAAGAAAGTGAAAAAGAAAGAATGAAGTAATAGAGAAAGGAGAAAAAAGTAAAGAAGGAAAAAGGACAAAAGAAAGAAGAAAAATGAAAGATAGAAAAAGAAAAGGTCCCCAAACCAACCCAAACTGCTGCACCACACCTTTCTGAATTATTTCTTGGAGGTCAGAACAGCCACTCCAATATTCCCAACATCCCAGGTTAGTGACATGCAATGTTTAATAATTTCACTCCTGAAGAACTTTATAAATTATGCAAAAAACCTTAAGAAGTTGGCCTAAACATGGCCCTGGGGTAGAGCTCTCCCTGCAGAACTTAGGAATAAAATCAATTTATGACATTTATAAATAAGTCCATTTGCAAAGCTAAACCTTCACAATGTGCTCCTCAAAATCCTCACTTCTACCTCTCCTTGGCTGGAAAAAACAGGGAGTTCAACATAGGGAAGATAGAGAAATGATGTGATTCCACAGAATTCCCCATTTCCAAATCCCACAGAAAGGTCGGTGTGTGGATTTTGGGAACAGCTGGGCAGGTAGAGCCCTGCAACTACCAACCACTCTCAGGCCCTTCCATGGTCAGATCCTACAAGCCCAGAAATAAATGCCAAACAGAGGGAAGCAGCAGGAAAAAGAAGAGAGAGAAACAACTAAACAAGCTTTAAGTTACAAAGGAAAGTGCACCTGCAGCAAAACTGGAGGTGGATGTGGTTAAGATCCTTGGAGCTACCCCGTGCCACATGATTTCTGGGATGAAATCTGGTCTAATTGCCTTTTTTAGCCTCTCTTTTTGTGTCTGTCAATGGAAAACACATCCTAGCAGAGTTTTCCTTTCCCTCACTGTGTTGTTCCTTTCACTAAACCAGACAACAATTCTGGATTTAATTTGAATAAATACTAATAAATAACCATGTGACATGAACTTCCACATGGCAATTAAACACCAACAGGTAGAAGAACAATTCCAAACATCCCACTGACCACAAGAGGAATTTTTATCAGGGTTCCACCCTCCCATCTTTTCCTGGCTGGTCATACCAGAGGGACTGGTTTGGAGGGATAGGAAAAGTAGCAGACACCAACCAACTAGGATGGAATAGAGGATGCCGGGTCGCTCGGAAGGAGGCTGGATGTTTTGGTCCTGATCAATGGCTTGGATGGGTGGAGTGACACTGATGGGATTCACACGGGCCTGAAATGAGAAATCACATTGGAAACAGAGCAATTAGAAAGCCAGCAGGGAGATCTACAGGTTCAGTACAACAACATGTCATGGGGAAGGGTATTGGAGGAGACAAAACCTTCAGAATGAGAAGAATGTTTACAGCTGATGGACCCTTTGAATCCAAATTAACCAAGCAACATAAACATTTCTATAGCAATTCTCCTTTCTGTGAGATACAGCTTTAGGATAGATCCCAGAGGAAAGGAACCACAAAATCCCAGAATGGTTTGGATGGGAAGAGACTTTAAAGCCTATCCAGTGCCACCCCCTGCCATAGGCAGGGACACCTTCCATTATCTCAGGCTACTCCAAGTCCCAGTGTCCAGCCTGGCCTTGGACACTTCCAGGGATCCAGGGGCAGCCAAAGCTTCTCTGGGCACTCTGTGCCAGGGCCTTGCCACCTTCCCAGGGAACAATTCCTTCCTTGTATTTCACCTAAATTTCCCCTCTGTCAGTCTGAACCCATTCCCCCTTGTCCTGTCATTCCAGTTCCTGATGAAAAGTCCCCCTCTGGCTTCCCTGTAGCCCCTTCAGACCCTGGAAGGAGCTGTGAGGTCTCCACACAACCTTCTCTTCTCCAGCCCCAACTTTCCCAGCCTGGCTCCACGGGCAAAGTGCTCCAGCCCCCTTATCAGCTTAGAAGCAGACAGTAAGCACTTGATAAAGGAAGCTCACAAATACTTGACTGTGTTTCTATAAATAGTCCTTCAAATCAGGGATTTCAGCCATCACACAGTGAAACACAGCAAATGCCTGAAAATAGGAAAACAACAAATTGAATTGGAGCGTCACCAGGAGCTGGAATGACTGTGATCCACAAATACACACTGCAAAAGAAACTTAAGGTACAGATATTTCAGGGATAGCTACGTTGGAAAAGTGTGGATGGATGTGGGAACAATTCACAATTATTTGGAAGTGAATTCAAACGCTTAACGTGGAGACAGAATTGTAGGATCATGGAACGGTTTGGGGTGGAAGGGACCTTAAAGATCCAAAATTTCCCACCCCCTGCCATGAATACCTTCCACTATCCCAGGTTGCTCCAAGCCCCAAAGTCCAGCTTGGCCTTGGACCTTCCAGGGATCCAGGGGCAGCCACAGCTTCTCTGGGCACCCTGTGCCAGGGCCTGCCTGCCCTCCCAGGGAACAATTCCTTCCCAATATCCCATCTGACCCTGTCCTCTGGCAGTGGGAAGCCATTCCCCCTTGTTCTGGCACTCCATCCCCTGTAAGGACACTGTAAAGAGTCTCTCTCCATCTTTCTTGTAGCTCCTTCAGGTTCTGGAAGATCACAATCAGGTCACCCCAAAACTGATGCCAACTTTCATCTCTGTCAATCCAGCCTCCAGTGGCAACTCCAGAGCTGCCATTCTCAACTCCCACAGTTTCAGTGACCTTGGCTGCTCAACCAACCACAAATGTACCACACATGGATGTATGCACACCAGGCTTTTCCCTCCCCTTGGAATGTTTCCCTGCATGACAAAAACCCTTAATGAGCTCTGTGAAAAGCCAGAGGCCCTTTTTTTTTCCACATACAACTCGTCCTGGCAGCCTTTCCTTTGGAAAGCTCTGTTTCTGCAAGAGAAGACTTGAAATTTAGCGTGGGAAT
The DNA here is from genome assembly GCA_013397075.1 of Rhabdornis inornatus. Taxonomy (NCBI): domain Eukaryota; kingdom Metazoa; phylum Chordata; class Aves; order Passeriformes; family Rhabdornithidae; genus Rhabdornis; species Rhabdornis inornatus. The sequence continues at coordinate 1,213,547 of VWZS01002820.1, forward strand.
AGGAATGAGACAAGTCCATGCTCAGCCAAGTTTTGGCACAGAGCTGTCAGAAATCACCCTGCTGAGAGCTGGAAGGGAGCTTTGAGAGCTTTGGTGATGCTGGGGGGAAATTTAGAGGGAAAAGGGATGAGCCAGGAGGAGGAGAAAGAGTCGGGGATGGAGGAAAGGCAGTTTATTGACCTCTTATGTAGGTGTGGATTGGCAGTCCCATAGGTAACCTGCCACCACACCTTAAAGTGTGTCCCCCCCAGTCATTTCCAACAGGTTTCTCAAGTCCAGAGGCTCTTCAGGCCTTTTCCACACCAAAGTAATTTGAGGTACAGACATGTCAGGGATAGGCACATTAAAAAGTGAGGATGGAGGCTCTTGGCCTCCCAAATTAGGACTGGAAATCTCCTCACTCCACTTCTGCTCATGGCTTTTGTCCCTGTCTCTGTCCCACTGGTCAGGTCTTTTGTCATCATCCAATTCTATCTGGGACTCTTTGAAAAATTAAACTCTTAAAAGCATAATGAGGGAGACAAGCTCAAAATAGGCAGAAAGAAAGAGAGAAGAAGATATATTTGACATCTGCTTGAATTTTTAAAAGGCATTAAGATGGCATAGAAGTTGCATGGGAAGAGAGAAGATTGTGCAGAAGACTGACTAAGACTAAAATGCTATTTTTAAATTCACAAATCAGTTGGAGCCCTCTCAGAAAACCTCACATTCAAGCTAGAAACACACCCACAACAAAACCAGCCCCATCTGTTAGTTTGGGTTTAAACTCACCATTAATGCCCAGAGAAGCTGTGGCTGCCCCTGGATCCCTGGAAGTGTCCAAGGCCAGGCTGGATGGGGCTTAGAGCAGCCTGGGATAGTGGAAGGTGTCCCTGCCCGTGGCAGGTGGTGGGACTGGATGGGCTTTAGGGTCCCTTCCCATACAAAACATTCTGAGATTCTGGGTTTCTATCATTACAATATTGCAGTCCAGGCTGAGTCTGTGCCAAACCAAGACTAAAATCAGAATTGTTCAATAAATAACTCAAATAGCAAGGACAATGCTTTATTTTCCAGTTCAAGGAAAAGCTGGAGAGCAGCACTTAGAATCCCTGTATTTGAAACAGGCTGTGGTTCGACAGAAGATGTTTTATTGCCACATTGCCACCTTTGCACCAAGCCCTGAGAAACAAAGCACTTGGCTGAATAGAAACAAGTCCAATAAGGAAATCAATTATAAGGAAGCTGAGAATGAAAAGTGAAATCCGTTAAATTTTTTTTTTTCTGTGTAAGTTGTTTCTCCAGGTACTGTACACACCTAAAATGGGCTACTCAAGAGCCAGGAGATATCATACACCATCTGCTGAAATGTTTATGGATAGAATTATAAAATCACAGAATGGTCTGGGTTGGGAGGAACCTTAAAGCCCATCCAGTGCCATCCCCTGCCACGGGCAGGGACACCTTCCACTGTCCCAGTCTGCTCCAAGCCCCACAAACCTGGCCTTGGACACTTCCAAGGATTCAGGGGTAGCCACAGCTTTTCTACAAATTCAATCCCAGTCCCTCCCCACCCTCACAGAGAATGATTTCTTCCCAATATCCTATCTAAGTTTCCCCTGTGTCAGTCTGAACCCATTCCCCCTTGTCCCATCACTCCAGTTCCTGTTGCAGGGTCCCTCTCCAGCTTCCCTGCAGCCCCTTCAGACCCTGGATAGGACTGTGGGGTCTCCCCACAACTTTCTCTTCTCCAGGCTATGAAAACATAAAACAATGAAGCAGCCATTACATTAATATAAATAGGTAATAGTACGTTAATAAATTACTCAAAGCACACATAGGAAATTTAAGAAAATGTGCATATGCTTTTAATCAGAAATAATGGCTTTAAAAATTAGGAGTCAAACTAGAAGTCTTCCATAGGCATCCAATACCCTTGCAAGAGGCCTAAAAATCCCCTACCAGACTCCTTCTCAGGGGCTTCATGAGGAGATGGAAACTCATTAAAAGGAAGGGAAAACAGATTAATGAAGGAGTGAAGTGTCTGAGGTGCCCATGGGTGCCAGCTGGAGGCAAAGCAAGAGCACCAGGGGGTTTGGCAGGGAAAGGCTGGAAAAAGTTCTGGGAAAGTCAGCATGGAGCCACATCGGGGCAGGGAGATCACTCAGAATAAACAGCCAGCCTTCAAATCCCAGCCTCTGCCAAGGGGAACATGAAAGGCTGCCCAAGCTCTGGCAGAGGCAGGTGATTAAAAAACAAACAAGATCTTGCCCATCTGAGCGTGGAATATGCAGTCATTTATTTTCCTCATTAGGGAAAAGCTCCCTCAGTTATTGGTGTGGTGATTAATTGACTTCCAGGTGTTCAGTACAGCAAAACTGGGTAGGCCAAAAAGCAGAACCCCAATCCCACCTTGCAACTCTCAAAAGCACAGACATGAATAAATTTTAAAAAATCCTCCTTCAAACAGAGCCATGATGGGGAGCCTGCCAGCGAGTCTGCAGGGCCACGAGATGATCAAGGCAGAAAAATACTTAAAAAAACCTCAGAGAGAATAAGGTAGCAGCAAAAACCTCATTTCCCTCCCACCCCCACCCCTTCTTTTGTGTTCACCATGGAAGCATAGCAGCACCTTCTCCATGTGGGATGTCCAGCAGGTCCTGCAAAAATCCATGGCCTTCAAAGATGCTATGGATGGAACAAGGCAAATTAAGAGTCACATTTGTGCCAGGGGTTTTAGACTCCTACTGAGGATTGTGAATAAAATAAACAGCTGATATTTTAAATTAATGCATTTAAATGGTGCTTAATAATTCAGGAGTGCAGTTGCATTCAAAAACCCAAACGGAATTTTTAGGCACCCACCAACGTATTGATTTCACCATCCCATGATCCCATGGAATGATTATGAGGGAATTCACAACTCAGATGTAGAATATGCATTTCGGGCTTTCAAGAACAACAATAAGAACAAAAAAACCCCAAAATAAAACCCCACCCCAAAATAAACATTATTTTAAGAATAAAAGTAATATATTTTCCAATATTTTTATATATTTTCTTTTCTTTAAATTATTTTAAGATGCTCAGGAATGCCAGGCTTCTAATAGACGGATGTGGACCATGTAGAATTCTTTCTAAAGTCAGGGTACAACATAATTGTTGCACAACTGATAACAAGGATTTTAAAAATCAGATTTTCTCTGTTCCATCTACCCGAGATGCAAACCTGAATTTGCCAACTGTAGATACTTAAGGAAAACTTCTTTTGGGGAAGATGAGAAGGAAAAGAGAGAAAATGGTACATTTTGGGAGTTGAAATAACATGGTTTTCTGCTCAGAGCTGCCTTTTTCATTTGTGGGGGGGATTTATGGTGTATTTTGAGGGGTTTTGTGGTGTATTTTGGGGTTTTTTTGCTTGTTACTGTGAAAATCGTGTTCTAGGAAACTGAAAGCCAACATTCCTCAGCTAGGAAGGTTTCTGAGCAGATAATATATTCCTGAGAGGTGCTTTTTGTACACTTAAGACACCAGACCAGCTCCAGGTTACACTCTGGTGATGCTGCTGTGATGACTCACAACCACTTGAGCTCTCACCAGAGACTCAGGGGGCAGGGCCACCACACAGGCACAAGTAAACATTGGAAAATACTGCAAAGGATAAAACTGCATGGAAAGCAAGAGTTCCCAAAGTTTTGTTTGGATTCACCATGGTGAGCTCGAGAAATCCACTGAGAGAAGGTACAAAAACCTACACTGTCAGTTTATTACTGAGTCAAACACAGCAAGACATTTTCTACCTGTGAATCCCAACGAAGACTGAGTTGTTAATGCACTAAGGCAGCTAGAAAACTAAACCAAAGAGATCTGGAGCTCCTGGAGCGGGGCCAGCAGAGGCTGCGGCGCTGAGGAAGGGCCTGGAGCATCTCGGTGCCCAGGAAAGGCTGAGGGAGCTGGGGCTGTTCAGGCTGGAGAGGAGCCCCAGCTGAGAGGGGCCCTCAGCCCTGGGTGTCCCTGTGTGCAGGGAGGGCTCCGAGCAGGGCCCAGGCTCTGCTGCGGGGGCCCAGCAATGGCACCAGAGCCACGGGCAGGGACTGAGCCCAGCAATTCCCCCTGCACAGGAGGCACAACTTCTTCCCTGGGCAGTGCCCAGCCCTGAACAGATTGCCCACTGAGGCTCTGGGGTCTCCTCCCTGGGGCTGTTGCAGAGCTGTGTGCACACAATGCTGTGCCCTGTGCTCTGGGATGGCCCTGCTGGAGCAGGGAGGTGGCACCAGGTGCCCACTGAGCTCCCTTCCAAACTGACCTATCCTGCAATTCTGTATTAGCACAATCAGTTCCCACTGGACATTTCATACCAATATTTGACAGTCTGAAATTATTTTTTTTACAGGCAGCTGTAACTGTGGCCAGTGGACTTCAGGTAAAGTCTCAGGACCTTCTACCTGCATCATTCTCACAGCTCAGCTGAGAAATTTGCTGCTGAACTCAAATCCCTCTGCAAAACAAGGCTGAGGAGCTTTCCTCCAGATGGAAAATATCACTAAAGCAACACAAATTGTCCCTGGTGCCATCCAGAGCCCCATCCCAGGGAGCTCTGTACTATTAAACCAACAAAGTTCTTGATGAATTGATCAATCATTATGGTCACACTGGTTCTGCTTGTGCTTTCCCGAGGCTGGAATATGAGCTGTAAGTGGGAAATGAGCTGAGTTCTCTCCATGCTGTGCAGAGCTGCCTGTGACTTTGCCAACACTCAACACTAAAACAGCAGGGAGAGCTGCAGAACCATTCCAATATCATTTCTTGCTGCTGTCTCAGCTGCTCTGCCAGCACAACAAGGGCTGTGACAAAACACTAATGAGCAGAAATCCATCACAGAGCACTTGCATGTCAGCAAAATGTGGTGAATGTTTCAGTGGAGTTATCCAACCACAAAGGAAGTCAATCCAAAAAGCAGGAATCACGCTACAAATGTAGGAGATACCACCAGAATCTCGTCATTAGTCAAACCACGTCTCATCAAATCTCCCATTTGTAGGATCTCACCGTTCTCCCTCTTTTCCTGCCTTCCCACTGGCAGCTACACATTCCTGCCTTTGATCAGACCCCGGGAAGGCAGCACCTCACACCAGGAGCCTGCAGGAACTCCTCTGCTGCTGTTTGAAGGCTGATGTGACACAGAGATGTACAGGAATCCAGGGGGAATGGAATCTTCTGACCCTTTGCGTTGCCACAACACAGGAACCCAAACTGTGGGCTAAGACCTCAACTGAATGCTTTGGAGACTTTGGAAGCAAACCCCAAGAACGGATTTAAAACACACTCTGAATCTGAAAGAGAATAAATTCACTGCAGAAAATAGTTAGATCAAGTTGTCATGGCAGCTAAAAAGAGGTTTACATAGCAAAAATTCTGGGCCTGGAAACACTTCACAAAAAAGGGCACAACAACTTGAGGAAACCAAATCTACATTGCTAATCCCCAGAGATTTATAGTTAATTCACCCAATTTATACTTCATATAATTATAGAATCAGCAAGGTTGAAAAAAAACTTTAGATCATCCAGTCCAACCATCCATCACCACTAATCCATGTCCTCAAGTGCCACATCCACAGCTTTTTTTAACCCCTCCAGGGAAATGATGCGGCAGCCACAGCTTCTCTGGGCAAAGCTGTGCCAGGGCCTCCCCACCTTTTTTTAACCCCTCCAGGGCAATGATGCGGCAGCCACAGCTTCTCTGGGCAAAGCTGTGCCAGGGCGTCCCCACCCTCATAGTGAGGAATGTCCTCCTAATAGCTCATCTAAACCTGCTCTCTGGCAGTTTGAAGCCATTCCCCTTTGTCCTGTCACTCCATCCCTTGTAAAAGTCTCTCTCCATTATTCTTGTCAGCTCCTTCAGTATTGGAAAGCCACAATTGGGCCATCCCAGAGTTTCTCCTCTCCAGCTCTCCCAGCCTTTCCTCCCAGCAGAGCTGCTCCACCCCTCTGATCATCCTGGTGCCTCCTCTGGACTCACTCCAGCAGCTCCATGTCCCTTCTGTGCTGAGACCCCAGAACTGATCTGCAAATTTAAAACTAAACTAACTTTTCTCTTTATTTATTTTTCAGAAGTTCGCCTTCATTTCCAGAAGCCACAGCTAAAAAGCCACAGTGGGTAATTTATGCTGTTGGTACCTGTGACCTGGCCTCTCCTGTCTTCTGGGGGTAAAAAAGTGTTCTAGTGACCAATGGGAAAAATTAAGACACAGGATTAATTATTCAATTCACCTTCTTTCTAAACTCAGCACTAAATTATTAAACAGCTTTTAGCACCTGATTTAGCTACTCAATACAACACATGGCTGCTTCCTTCTTGGGTTTCTGTCATGCCTCATGTTTATGCAATTTCTTGAAATGAAAACTGTAAAATTCAAATACCCTGGCAGCTCGGGTTGTTAACGGAGTAAGCTGTCAGAGAACACAATTCCTTCCATTCATTTGTGAAAACAAGACACTTTCGAGGGGGGAAAAAAAAAAATTAAAAAAGCAGCAAGAGAGCATAATGAACCCGAGCACGGAGGAAAACAGAGACTATTTTTATCAATGATGTCTCCCAGGAACAGCAGGGCCAAAAAAGAATTGAATTTCATCAGGATCTGATCACAGTGCTTACTAAATTGCTTTTTCTGTATCTGACATGCTTGATAAGAAGTGTCCCCAGCAGTGTCTGTGCAGGGGACTAAATGAAATGCATTATGCAATGGGCCTCCTGCCTCAGCACAACCAGAATTCAGGCCAGAGCTTCTCCTCCTTTCAAGGTGATGACTGGCATTTAAGAACAATAAACATTTCTGTTTTGACATTTGGCTTTTTTCCCATACAACTATGAAGTCTATTTCCTTGATTATCCCTCAAATTCTTGATGGCGGGTTTCTTATTATCCTGATGTCTGTGCAGAGGAGCAAACTGTGAAGCCTAAGACAAGCACCTACATCTCCCAAAAATCCGAAAATATATAACAACCATGTAGCACCACCATAATGACTTCCAGATTATTTTTATTTTCATTTCTAAGGGTAATTTATTTGCAATTAAAGAAAGCCTTGTAATATTAGCCCATTCTTCTTTCCTTATAAATGCTATTTCTCACTGAGGGATAATTCTGTCTACCCTATATCTATAAATATATATATATATATATATATATTTCTCTTCCTAAGGAAAACAGGCTGATGGCTTCTCTATGTCTTTAGAAAAATTAGCCACAGAATAATACACCACAAAAGGCAGAAGAAATTACAAGCAAATGATAAAAGAGAAGAAAGATCTGGTGAGAAAATATAACCAGTACCAGAGGTGGAATCTTTCTTAATTTCAGCTGAATGGAACTAGACAAAAACTCAAAAAACCCCAGAGAGTAATTAATTTGAAATCCAAAAAAAGAGAGCAATATCAAGATGAACAGGCCAGTATTTCACCCAGGCCCTTTGTCTCTTAGCTGACTCTCTTTACATGGAGATTTTATTACAATAATATTGGTGGTTCTTTCTCTTATTCCCACATTTCATCTTCCTGCAGAGAATTTGGCATTTCCTCGCCTGCAGGAACAAGCCAGGTCCAGAGTCTCACATCAGTGGGAATTTCAGAAGGCTGAAACAGGAGGGGGACTTTTGGGGTCAGCAAAACCACACTGCAGTTCCCGCTCTCAGCTTGAAGAAGAATGTTCATTTTCTGTACTGATTTTCCTCTCTTTTGGGTACTCAACAAGCACTTCCCCACTCCAGGAGTGGGAATGTCATCTGGAACTACCTCACTACTTAATTCCAGCTGTATCCATCACTGTCCTCTCCTCATTAAAGCTTGCCACCCTGTCAGAGAAAGAATTTTAGGGAGAGATTTTGTAGCCAGAGCCAGCTACAAACTCTGCCTCATCATTATTAAATAAATTTTATTACACTGATTTAAAGGTAATGTTAAAAGTGGCACTTCCAGATTGAAGGTTATAGGGGAAAAAAAGGATTTTCCCACCTAAATTTTGCATGTATTTTCAATAAATTTGTGCAGATGTGTGTGTGTACACACCTCACCTGCAGAGCTCACATCCTTCATCCTTAAGCTCATCCTCACATATTTTTAGGGTGAAATAGGAATTTTTTTTGTTTTATTAAATGTTTTTCTTTCCCAATCCCAGGACAAAAATAGGAATTGTTTACCAAGCACACCCCTGCCTCCCTAGCACTACTGTGCTGCCCAGGGTATTGATCCAGAGCCAAATGGAGATTATGCCCATTTTCTCCTTTCAGGAGAGGAAGTTCCACTCACTAGGAATTTCCTTGTTCTCCACAGGAAAGACCTCTAGGATTCAAGGAATGTTTTCCACAGAACCATTATCAATAGCATGGAGCAGAGGCAAACATGACTGTCCTGGGAATGGGGATTTTCCTTTCATTTCATTTCCAAGGGGGGTTTCATTTTAGTGTGTACTTTCACATATTCATCAATTAAGGTTTTGAAGATCACATTTGATTAATTGAGGAATTAATCTGCAACCTCTGCATTGTGACAACAAGCTGAAAAGAGAAATAATTCCTCCTGGCTCCTAATGATCAGCTACAGTTTAATGGGACAACCCAGGCACTGAAATTATTCTCTCTGAAAGGCCCAGGGATGTGACAGAGATGAGAATTTTTCTGGAGTGAAGTTGGCTAATAAAGCATCACTGCAAGAATATTTTGCTTAAATGTCAACATTTAAAGCCTTCAAATGCTGCGAAATGACATTCAAGGATCAAATAAATTGCTACATATGTTTTCTTTATGACAACAGCTCCACTTGGTGCTGTAACAAACACAGACCTATGGAATAGAAAACAGAATTGAATCTTACAGGAATTCCTCAATCAGTACTTAGGTGTTTTGGCACTTCATTAATTCGTTAATTGGATTTTTAGCCTCAGTTTTGCTGCACAAAAAGGTGGTTTGTGCTCCTGAACCTGTCCTGCTGCCCACACTAAACCCCTGGAGATCCCTCTCCAGCCTTGGATGGATTGGATTGCTGTGGCTGTGATCAAAGTTTGAATCAAAGCAGCTTCTCTTCCTTCCTGAAAGGAAATTCCTTCTAATTTCAGAATCACTTTTACTTCTTCCAAGCAAACTCAGGACCCTTTTCCTTCTCAGCTTCTGGCAAAGCCAGAAGAACTGAGCATTTTCCCACCTATGAGCTCCTAACGATGATGAGAAATAACAGGCAATTGATGAAACATTCCCAGATTTAAAAACAAAACAATAAATTATAAAATCAGTAATTTTTACCAGTTTATTCCTGCCTTGATAATGAATCAGATTTGAGATTTACCTTTACAGTTACAGCTTGATAAATAGCTAGAAAATGCCCGTTTTCAGCAGCAACCAAATCTNACAGCAACTCAACTTCTGAACCACAACTGGGTTAAAATCCCCTGAAGTAAAGTGTCTTTCAATCTTTATTCCCTTATTCTGCAGCCTTGGTATAATTTTCTCAACCACAGTGCTCTTTGAAACACCTGGTTCTTCCGATAATCATTACATTTTGGAAATTAAAATCATGGTTTTGTTTGGTTTTGAAGGGCAAACCAGGCAAGTGAACCTCTTCTCTGTCTGAAAAGCAACTATATTTAAAGATACAGTTAATCTTAGATTAACAGGGACTGTCCTGCCTGATCAATACATCAGCCAAGGGAAGAGCTTGCCTAGCTGCTAAGGGAAATTATTCTCAGGTTTATGTATTCGCACATTAAAGTTCCTGACAATTTTACTGACAATTCTTTTTAACTAGCAATCCTGATATCCTCCCAAATACATAAAATTTAATTATCTGTAACATCACATCTTTGTGATTTTAACCTTTTTATGCTTCACTACTTTTCAGTGACATTTTCCTTTAAAAGAAGACTCTACTTGTCAAGGGATGGCATGTGGGAGACAGACAATCAATCCTAAAAAGGGAAAGCATAGGGAAAATCACATCAGCAGACTTAAAACACCTTTTATAGCTCCTTATCAGGTACTTGCAGATAATCAATAGCTTATCAAAGCTGTCCATTTTGACTTTGCTGAGTTATTCATTCAAAATCACTAAATCAGGTTAAAACCAGCCCAATATTGTGAACTTTGTCCAGTACCTTGAACTTCTCATCAATCTGGTGATCTCTGTAGGGCTGCATTAGAGTGAAAACAGGGGGAAAATGCAAATGAAAAGTTTGCCTAGAATAAACAGAGTGGCTGCAACCACTAGAGGATTTTATCATTGTTTTTGCCTTGCTTTCCCACTTCCAAAGCACTACATGATTGCCTATCTGTTCATCTTGCATCTCTGCTGAAATTTAATTAGAGAAATTGCTATCTGCCTCCAACGGCAAAAAACTTGGCCACAACTCTGCCTTATCCCATAAAAAGCACCCTGACAACTGCAGAGGTGTCAGGGAAGTCAATCTGTGTTTCCTCTCCACTCATCTGAGTCGCACCATTGACCTAAATTGCTACTGAAAAATTAATCCCTGGAAAAAGGGAACAATTTCCTCATCTTTCAGTGGCAGAGGGACTGTTCAAAGCCTCAGTCATGAGGTTCTTTTCTAATTTACTTAAGAACAAGAATGTAGAGACACAGCCAGTTTTTAAAACATTTCTCTGGTTATTTCCTGAAGTGACACCAATGCCCTATCCACCAAATAATTTTTGGAATTAAAGTACCCAGGAACTCCCATTCATCTCAACCCAGCATTAATTATCTTGCACCAAAGATTTTAGTCTAATTAACAGCAGGGCTGGATGCTGCCTATTCAAAATATAAAATCACTTTTTTTCTTGCCCAAAATGATTCGTATGAAGAGAAACAATTCTCTTAATGATGAAAACTCTGTTTTCTCTGGAAGGCAGACTTTGAATATTTAGTTTTGCCAGCAGACACAACTGTAGTCAATCACGGGCTAATTCTAGCAGGAAGTGTAAATACCAACCCCTACAAGAGCATTCAGTAGAAGTCCCAAAAACTGGACAGAGCTTGTTCAGCTGGGAAAGGAATAATTAGGAACAAATTAAATCCCAAATAATTTCCTGAGGCTTGATGCCACTGAATCACAAACACAGGTCATAAATTATGGGAATAAAGATAGAGAGGAGGACTCAAAGCACTGCTCAGCTTGTGATCAACATGGATGTGTTAACCACAGTGGGCCATAAGCCTTGGCAAAAGAAAGTAGAACCCTGAAGAAAGAATTCAAAAGGTAACAGCGTCCTGAGTATGCCTTGTTTGAGAGAAAGCATGCAAGACTGTCCGTGCCTCTACAGGTCTGTGCAAAGCTATGATTAAGCAATGTTACTTTAGTTACATAAATGTTTTGGTTGTGCTACTTTTAGCTATAGCTGGAAAGGTATATAAATATAGATATACTGATTTGTGAAATCAATAAACTGGCTTCATTCTTGCATCAAGCTGAGGTCCTGCCTCTTTGCCANCAGAGCTCCTGCTCCTCCTGTGCCACCCAGTGAGCCCCATGGCCACTGTGTCCCATAGGCCACCCCATAACCCAGGCCCAGCAATACACAAAATACGCTTATCTCAGCTTAAAAACAACTCCAGAGATGATATGCAGGGATATTTTTTTCCTGTTTCATTTTTTTTTACCAAAATCTTCCCACTTTTCAGGCAAGGTTGATCCTTTTTCCCTTAAAACCTCCACTTTTAAGTATTAGAACTACTAT